>OX328124.1:32968202-33063202 GCA_946811695.1 Gonocerus acuteangulatus
GTGCCGTTGGCATTATAAAAGGCTGGCAACCTGTAGATAGCCCGGTGTTAATAGCCAAATTGTTGATACGCCGTTAAACACACAGACACACACTTAGTACAGTTTTAATTCAACCACTTTAATTTTAATAAAATATTGTGAAAGTGTATATTGGATAAATATATATATATATATATATATATATATATATATATATATATATATATAGGGGTGACGTTAGCTTAGTGGTAGAGCACTCGACTAACGAACTGGAGGACGTGATTTCGAAGCCCAAGCACACACTAAAAATGTTTATCTTCCAGTGTCGTCGTTCGAGGATTTGGGGCCTCAGATCATCCCTAGGCCTACCCAGCCTTTAATTAGTAATTTACTTACTTAATTAATGAGAACCTGCGAAGGGAAAACTCAGCGGCTGGAGGATAGTACTGGCCACACTATCTCCCTAGTGTGCTGTATGGTCAAGAATCAGATACCTTTACAGTATCTCCCCTCAGGGTCCATGTGGCCTATTACGAGACTGATTATATATATATGTATATATTCAGAGGTACATGAGTCATAATATTATTAGCGACTTAGGTAATGCATTATTGATAATTCAAAATCTCATAAAATATATTGTTTATATATACAATAACGTTCTATGGGGAAACGATTGAATATAGACGAGTAGTTTTTAATTATAAGGCAGCTTGAGGGAGGCTGCCTTAAAATAAATTACTGAAATAGTTCAAAGTTATATATACAAACATAAAAGAAAAATTAAATTTTAATTTAAAATTTAAAAGAACTAATATTTTTCTGCGTACTCAAACACTAAATAATGTTTTTCGTATACAAACTAGCCATAACCTGAGTACTATTTGTAATAACATAACCTATATTTTCATTAAATTACAACCTGAATTTTATACAAATAGTAAATGATCGATTATTTCCGAACGAGTGACTTTTAATCGGAAAAGGAGTGAAAGTCACAACTAACCCCTAAGAACTGAAGGTCAAATATAAATATCCGATTTGATATTTCAAGTTCTTCGATTAACGTCATGTTTAACTAGTTAAAATAAATGCATTTTCTTGGGGTGGAGGTGCAGTTGTGATTCAAAGGATTTTTTATATAACTCTAGGAGTTAATTTAAATATTTAATTTTATTAAATTGGCAATTCGTTATTTGACCACAAAAAAAAAAATATGACAATGAACCCTTTGGAATGTGGCCAGTAGCGTGCTGGTAATTACTCACAAAGCAATTTCGACAAATGGAGATTGCTTTTCAAAAGATATTCACAAACTACGCGACATATTTAGATTCAGGTAATTCAGCCAGAGAAGGTTTTTACATATATATATATATATATATATATATATATATATATATATATATATATATATATATATTTATGGTACCTAATACACTACTTAATAAATACGAAAAACTTCATATTTTCGTCTTTTGATCTGACGCTGGAACAGGATACAGTCCCTCTAGTGGTAGAAATCGATCCTGGCGGCGGCCTACGTCTGGCGGGCTTATTCTATTGAAATATATTACAACGTAAACCCCCCTTTTCGACTGACCGATTTAGCTCATTTTTACAACACTTCTTTCCCATGAGTTACCCACGACGTATACCGCGTTTCGTTACAATACAGCAAAATTACGACCGGTATGAGTATATTAGTAATTTGGTTTCGGAGTAAACCCCCCCTCCTGATGGACCGATTTAGTTTATTTTTACAACACATTTTTACCTGTAGATTACCACTAAGAATACCGAGTTCCGTCGAAATATAACAAAAATCACGGCTGGTAGTTCCGAATTGGTATTGTGGGTCCAAAGTAACCCCCTCCCTAACCTTTCTAAATTTCACATAAACTTGTTAAAGAATACTTAACTTTAAAAATCTGTTACCCAACTTCATATCAAGATATTTCGATCGTTTTGTCATATTTATGTAGTCCATCTATGGTACCTTTATTACAGAAAAAATTATAAAAATAAAAAAAAATTATGGCATATTAATTGACTATCCTAGGGTTGCAAATAATGATTGAGCACACATGTATAGAACCGCCATCTTTGAACCGTCTCAGAGACTAAATGGACGGACACAAAATTAAAATTTCTTTATTAATATAATATATGGTTGCTATAGAGCCTTCTAGACATGTTTTGGTGTTTCTTAAAAAATGTTGGGTTTTTCGATTTTTTGCACCATGATGGCTGGATTTGGACCACTGTGCGGCGTATCAACGATTGGGCTATTAACGCCGGGCTATCTATAGGTTGCCAACAGCACGTGGTTGGTCACCCATTCAGGAACTGGCCACGCGCGACCATGCTTAACTTCAGTGACCAAAGGAAACCCGTGCATTCAACCTGGCTTGTTGGATGGGTTAACAAATCTCAGTTGATATCCATAATGCCATTAAATAAGGACAAAAAAAAAATAATCCTTTGAGAGGAAGTCTTCAATTCTATACATCATATTGAAAGGATTTTATATATAAGGTAAAGTGCTGATGGAAAAATAGTTCCGTACATATTGATCTTTCATAATCATTACGCAATAATTCATTTAGAAAAACTATAACCTTTACTATAGTCATTGAGAAGAACTATTACCTGTATTGTAGTAAAATTCCATTGAGACTCCTAATCAATGTAAAAGTAATTAATCTAGACAGCTCCAACTATTTTATAGTAAAAATAATGAGAAATCGTTTTTATTGTCCTATTGATTTGTGTGAAAATAATTACGGCCTTCCTCTGAGCGTAAACTGTGATGATTCTATTTCCCTTTCGACTAACTCGTAACAAAGAATTCTACTTCCTTATTAGCATCGAGATTATTTATATTTTAATGTAACACATTTTATTTACAAGGGCAAGTAGATAAGTATTAAAATTGCTTGTAGTCCGAATAAATGCGACATTTTCCATAACATGGTTACTATCGAACATATTCTACTCTACTGTCATGTTTTCCATAAAGAAAGAGAAGCCCACGGAATCCCGAAGAGCCTTAAAAAAGTCCGTCACGCAGGAGCTGCATAGCTAAGCACTTTCCTCAGAATTTGGGTAGTGTAGATTGCTTTCCAGAACAATTTGCTTAAAATATCCTACATAAATAAAATAAAAACATGAATAGTTCTCTTTTAAATTTGTAATGAGTAACTGATCAATTAATAATTTGCTTCCAGAGTTATGTTTACACATGGTACCTATTACACTTCGTAATAAATACAAAAAACCTCATATTATCGTATTTTGATCTAACGCAGGAACAGGATACAGTCACTCTAGTGGTAGAAAGCGCTCCTTGCGGCGGCTTTGTGAACCTACGTCTGACGGGCTTTTCTATTGAAATATATTACAAATTAAACCCCCGCTTTCCGATTGACCGATTCAGCTCATTTCTACAACACTTCTTTCTCATGAGTTACCCACGACGTATACCGCGTTTCGTTACAATACAGCAGAAATTACGACCGGTATGAGTATATTAAGAATTTGGGTCAGGAGTAAACCCCCCCTCCTGATGGACCGATTTAGTTTATTTTTACAACACATTTTTACCTGTAGATTACCACTAAGAATACCGAGTTCCGTCGAAATATAACAAAAATCACGGCTGGTAGTTCCGAATTGGTATTGTGGGTCCAAAGTAACCCCCTCCTAATGAACCGATTTAGTTTATACGAAGACAGGTATAGTTGGGATTCGGCTAGGAGAAAAACGTCAGACATTCAAAAAGAAATCTGTATTTTGGACGTTTCGACTGCAACAATGGCAGCCTTCTTCAGCTAAAAAATATATACAACTTATAAGTAAAGAGAATGTACAAGCAGTAAGTAAAAGACAGGCAGAAATGAGCGGAGTATATATATCAATACAATAAATTTTAACCAATCTTATTTTTAAAAACAATGAAAATACGGTAGTTGGAAAGAAATTTTTTTCTTCCCAACTACCGTATTTTCATTGTTCAGCCAGGTACTTGTTTCTTCCTCGGTGGTAGCCAAGGGAATGAATCCATCGAAATATTCCGGGAAGAAGTGAGGAGTACCACCGCTGGAGAAAAATGCCGTTCCATCTAAATATATATATATATATATATATATATATATATATATATGTCTATATATATGCATATATTTATATACATATATATATATGTGTCTTTATATATGCATATATATATATATATATATATATATATATATATATATATATATATATATATATAGATATATACATAAATTTTAACGGGAGTCACTTTCGGTGTCTACTAGGTAGGATCGATAAAGTTTTGAAGAAATTTTTTAAAAAATTCCGTCATGAGTGCAACCTCAATAGCTACTTACCTTCAGGTGCTAAAAAAGGCACTTGATCACAATTATTTGAATAGTATTTTTGTTAAGGAAGGGCTAATTCAGTTTAGGAGAATCGAAACTTCCTTCAGCTACTTGACGCATCGAAACCCCGTCTGCACGGTTCTTCCTTGTTTTGTTAGTACATTTTAAAAATATAATGCAAAATATGGGTAAAGAGGAAACCCTTCCCTCCAAAGATGAAATAGTAAAGACAATGTACATACCACATGAAATAATTCAGCAGCAAATTTACTTCCTTATGGAATTACCCGCATATTAAACGAAATTTGTTAATGCGTGTTATTAATTTGTGGTTATGGCGATAGTGCTCAAGGACCATCTGACAATAGATGGCTTTCTATTAATGAGTTCCACGGATTGAATTATATTTCGAAGTGAATAATGCGTCTTTCATAGAAGAAAAACATCCTTATGTGCATTTTGAATAAGAAAAAAAATCTTATCTCTTTAATCAAATAGTAAACGATTTGATTATTTTACAGAACTGAAGAGGTTATAAGAGAGATAAGCTTCCCCGCCAATTTTCTGTAAGGGGAATACAGGACACGTACGTTCGCCACTAATTAGACCATCTATTTGAATGGGCAACGTTATAGTTAAAATAGTTTTCTGACTTAACTTTGGCTAACAATAAGTATTGATAAACATTGAACACTGTCTTCCCTGGTCCTTAATGAGACAATCAGTTTTTATTGAGTTTCAAGTAGCGAGTCGGAAACACTTCTCCACCTGGCTCATAGGGCTTTAAAATGAATATATACCGTAAAATGGGGTCACAATTATACAGTGGGGTGAAATTGCTACAAACCTATATTGCTTAGATATTTTCATTTGTTTATTAGCATATATATATATATATATATATATATATATATATATATATATTATTTTTGAGGTTTCTTCGCTGGGTAGAATTATTTGTGTTAATACGGCATTCTCCAGCGGTCGATTTATTTGCGTAATATTTCGCAGAAATCACATTCTGCTTCTTCAGACGGTCCATGGCTTTAAATTTTTTGTATACTTGTTATTTTTTAATAACCTATATATTCGATTGATCATATTGCCATATGGCAAGTTTCAGATGTGCATTGTTGTACCGAGGCCTGTTGACATAGAGTAGAGCCGATGGGACTGATTTGAGACTGTTCTACGTCTTGCTTCTTTGCGCTTGCTTGTATTTTCCCACCCGATCTTCCTTCAATAGTTCTGAGAACGGGTTTCCATGTAGGGTGTAGAATGACACCTTCATCTCTGTTCAGAGTCTTAGGTTGCTTGAATATTTCGACAGCCTCTCTTACTAGCCTTCTTTGACGATTGTCTTCTTTGGCTAGGACTCTGGCTTCGTCAAAAAGCATTTGCCCGGGACATTCTTCACCATGTCTTGCAACGGCAGACGTTTTTGTGCGTCTCAGGCGGTAGTCAGCGCAATGTTGGCCTATTCTAGTGGCTATTTTCTTCCCCGTCTGTCCTACGTAGACTGTCCCACAGTCGCAAGGGAGAAGATAAACGCCTTTGTCTTGTGAAAGACAAGAAAAAAAAGAACAAGTGAAAAATATATATGTATATATATATATGCTAATAAATGAAATAAAATTAACCATGAAACCAACTGATGACTTATACATATGCTGCAAGCTTATTATCATTCCAAGAAGAATAAATTGTATGCAGAAAATAAATAAATTTAAAAAGAATTTTCCTTGGCTTGATAAGAAAGCTGTCACCGATTATGGTCAGCCATCAGTTTACATGACTGTTTTCTCTCTCTCTCTCTCTCTCTCTCTCTCTCTCTCTCTATATATATATATATATATATATATATATATATATATATATATATATACATATATAATTTTCACTTGTTCTTTTTTTTCTTTTCTTGGCAGAGGGTCAAAATGTTGATTCCAAAATCCTGAAACGATTGTTTTGTAGCGCGTGTAGAATGAATCGGCGCGTTTTTCTGATGAGAAATGATTATTTCTTCTTCCAACATTGTAACAAACGGCAAAAGGAACTCTGCTAAATCATTTTGATAAGTAACTGCTTCATTTTTCCAAAAATAAATGCAATTCGAGTTTTTCCCTTTTCATTAAACGCAGTCCATACCCACGACTCCGGTACTTCTATGCAACCTTCTTGACAAACATTTTTTTTTATTTCTAAAGTCATGCCAGTAATAATTTAAACCATCTGGACCATCAATTTTAAGTTTTTTTCATTCCTAAAAATAACGCTTGACCATTATTTGTCTATTTTGAATATGTTTTTCAACGAACTGCAGTCGTCGCTGCAAATGATGTTTCTATCGCATTACCTTACAATATTTCAAGAACTGTGATTCCTTTATCCACTTCCTCACAAAGCTAGCATCACGTGCTAAATTAAATCGCCTTAAAATCTCTCCAAAGGATGAGATTTCTCTCAAAACTGTCCGTTTCACCTGCTTCAAAAAATTTGGAGGATATCCACTTCTTTTATTTTTCCCGTAATTGTCTTGGCTGCAATTAAAAAAGTTATTGGCCACTCCTTGGGAAGGGTTTTGCTCACTAACAATTTGTCTCTGGGCCAACCCACCTCTTCTTAGGTCCATAATTCTTTGTTTCTCCATTTCCGTGAGTTGACTTCCGTGCAGCTTTATTTAAAAAAAAAAAAAAAATACTAATTCACAGGAACCGCCACAGCATAAAAAACAATCACACGTACTCTCTCTTCAACAGTTAGAAGAAAACTGAGGTGGTAATAATCCATTAGTACGCCTGACACTAAAAAAATTAACATTGAGTTTATACTTATTCACAGCGTAAACATGGTTTTTTGACAAAATTTGATTACCGTAAATTATCGAACAAATCAAAGACCATTTAAAACTTCTTGGCAATCTAGTAACATTAAAACAAATCACAAGAAATTATTGTGCAATGAATTCACTTATAAATTTAATAATTACATTGATTTTATAAGTTGAGTTTATAATTTTTCACAGGACTGTACCTCCACATTTAATATTTTTATGTAAGTACCTAATAACACTTTAGAATGCCATAATAGGGTGCAGACTAAAACATGTACCACAGTCTTCACTATTTGATATCAGGCATGAAATCAAATTGTCGGAATTGACTATTCGTGCAAGTCTCGCTTTCTGGGGGACAATGAAGGGAGGTCAAGGGTGAACGGCCCAAAGAGATAGGTATCGACATTAAGAAAATTAGGGACGCTGAGGCCACTCTTGTCAAACACGTCCCGCCGCGAGACCCGGAAAACGCTGGATAGTTTGAAATACGAAATACCTAAGACGTCTTTGAGTGACGTCAAGGATTCCGAGCTCATTGTGAAAGCATTGTTAAAGACTAAATAAAAGTCTTGTTGAGTAAATTCGTTTCCTAAAAGGAGACAGCTTGATTGCCAGATCTGAATTCTAAAGAACTATCAAAGGCAACATAAATGAAGTGGATTATAGGAGGTTTTTGTAAAACAAAAACAAACGTATTCCCACATTTTTTTGCTATCTTAGATTTTCCTGTACATAGCGTGACTATTGGCTACAAAAAAATTTAGAAAAATCGTATTTAACACACTCAATATATATCCAAATCAGATTTAAATAACCTAACCAAAATTATGGGGGGCGAGGTTAGCTCAGTGGTAGAGCACTGGACTAATAAGCTGGAGGCCTGAGTTCAAATCCCGAGCAAGCACTAAAGATTTTTTCTTCTAGTGTCTTCGTTCATGGGTTGAATTCGGCCTCCCTGACCGTCCCTAGGCCAACCCAGCCTTTAATTAATTTAATTACTAATGGGTACCTTGGGTGCTAATGACTCTAGCAGTCGATGCGGCCAAGGGGAAAATCAGGCGGCCGGAGCATAGTACTGACCACACTATCTCCCTAGTGTGCCGTATAGTCATGAATCAGATACCTCTATAGTATCTGCCCCTCAGGGCCCTCGTGGCCTGTTACGGGACTAAAAAAAAAACAAAAAAAAAAAACAAAATTATGGATACTATTGAGTTAAAATTTACTATATATTTGTCAAATACTACTCACTCACTGACCTATCATCGCCCAGCCCAGACCACTTGACAGAAAAACATGAAATTTTGCATGGAGACTCCCTTTAAAACGTAAACAATCGCAATGAAAGGATTTTTTGATATTCAAATTTTTAAATATTTTTAGAGGGTTTTCAATTTTTAGTTGGTTAGAGCAGGCAAGCCTAGGCCCCCTGCGTTTCTAGGACGATAACAGGTCAGCTGTTACCGTACTGTATCTATTTCATAACATTATTTTTATTTGTGGTTCATTTCAACTATGATGCCAGACCTTGAATTACTAGAAATAAACTGTGATTTTGTCCCTCATAGGGTTTACGCTATACCTAGTGATGGTACATCCGAGGTATTAATATCCGGAACCCTTGCACAGCCTCCTCGCCCATCTACATCCCCAGTCAGAGCACTTCTTAGTAATGCTCGCAAATATAATGTGTCCAAATGACATCTTGGAAACATAAATTTTTTACGTACTTTTTATTGACATCGAATTTTAATCTCTACTGGTTAAACTGATGTTACTACTAACCTATATATAACGGGTTATCTCTACATTATCTGTTTCTTGACACTGGTCCGGAGCGCCCCAATGTCAAGAAACATTATACTTTGATTACTTATCAATTGATGAATAACTTATAGTATGAAGGGAAACATGCTATAATAAACTGTACAAAATTTTGTACTAGCGTTAATTTTGATGATACATTATTTAACGCAATAAAATAACTACTTATCTGCCGTGGCGAAGCACGCGTATTCACCTAGTACATAATATGTATACATTTCCGCTCTCGCTTGGGATAAATAACAATTTGTCCCCTTGTTATTATTAGTAGCATATAATACAAGAATACCAGGAAGGATATTGCAGAAACGTTTGAAAGAGATTATTTCTTAGTAGAGTCCATCAAACCAATCCACGTGGAAATAATGTCTGAATGACGTATGGTCAATCTGCTTTTTTTATCTGGTCATTGTTTATTGAAGAGATTTTGATTGGGCATATGTAGGAAGTTTCTCGTGATGTTCTTAATTGTTTGGAAAGTAGAGGAACCTGCGTCATTCGGGAAGCCCGTATGGGGTCATTACAGCAGGATTCAGGCTTGTTTCGCTTCCATTTATTCTCTAGGTCGACAGAAGAAATTCATTCGGTTAAAAAAATCGTGATTCTGTTTATGTGATAGAGTGAGAGAGGGGAGAGAGTGAGAGAGAGAGAGAGAGAGAGAGAGAGAGAGAGAGAGAGAGAGAGAGGGAGAGAGAGAGAGAGAGATGAGAGGAGAGAGAGAGGAGGAGAGAGAGAGAGAGAGAGAGGAGAGGGAGAGAGAGAGAGAGAGAGGGAGGGGGGGGGGAGAGGAGAGAGAGAGAGATGAGAGAGGAGAGGGATGAGAGAGAGGGAGAGAGAGAGAGGAGAGAGAGGGGAGAGAGATGAGGAGGAGAGAGAGAGAGAGAGAGAGAGAGGAGAGAGAGAGAGAGGAGAGGAGAGAGAGATGAGAGAGAGAGAGAGAGAGAGAGAGAACGTCTTGCACCATTTTTAGCACTTTCCTCCGAAGGAAAGTAGCTATTGAGGTTGCACTCGTGACGGAATTTTTGCAAAATTTCTTCAAATCTTTATCGATCCTACCTAGTAGACACCGTAAATGACCCCCGTTAAAATTCATATATATATATATATATATATATATATATATATATATATATGTGTGTGTGTGTTTGTGTCTGTTAACACGATAGCGGCCAGAGTTTTGGTTTTTACGTCACGAAACTTGGTATATAGCATTCAATTAGCAAACGATTGAACGAGTTCGTTAACCACCAAAATCGGTCCACCGGAAGGAGGGCTTACCCCGAACCCAAAACACTAATTTGACCATGCCAGCCGTAATATTTGTTATATTTCAACAAAACTTGATATTCGTAGTGGTAAACTAGAGAGAAAAGTAAGATGTAAAAATAAACTAAATCGGTTCATTAGAAGGGGCGGGGTTTACTTCGGACCCACAATACAAATTTGCCACTACCAGCCGTGATTTTTGTTATATTTCGACGAAACTCGGTATTTGTAGTGGTAATCTACAGGTACAAATGTGTTGTAAAAATAAACTAAATAGGTTTATCAGGAGGGGGGGGGGTTACTCCGGACCCAAATTACTAATACACTCATACCGGTCGTAATTTCTGCTGTATTTTAACGAAACGCGGTATACGTCGTGGGTAACTCATGGGAAAGAAGTGTTGTAAAAATGAGCTAAATCGGTCAATCGGAAAGGAGGTTAACTTTGTAATATATTTCAATAGAATAGCCCGCCAGACGTAGGTTCGCAAGGCCGCCGCAAGGAGCGCTATCTCCCACTAGAAGGACTGTATCCTGTTCTTGCGTCAGATCAAAAGACGAAAATATGAAGTTTTTTGTATTTATTAAGTAGTGTAGTAGGTACCATGTGTTAACATAACTCTGGAAGCAAATTAATAATTGAACAGTGACTCATTACAAAATTAAAAGAAAACTATTCATGATTTTATTTCATTTATGTAGGATATTTTAAGCAAATTGTTCTGGAAATCAGTCTACACAACCCAAATTCTGAGGAAAGTGCTTAGTTATGCAGCTCCTGCGTGACGGACTTTTTGTTATTCAAAATGATCAAGCTTAAACAAGACTCACCTATATCTAGACAATGCAACGAATTGCCAATAATTGGACATATACTTACAGATTGTCGAAGAAGAGCACAATTACGCATACTCACTGACCTTACAGTACTATTGAACGATGGTAGCCATTAAAATTAAAATCGTCATTTAGTGGAAGTTGATTTTTAATCATAGCTGAGTATAAATAAAGTAAATTAGTTGTGTATATTAATGAGTATATGCAATAAATGTACAATATATATGTATAAAAATCACGTGTCTGTCTGTTTGTCCGTTTGTCTGTTTCTTCCTAAAACAAATCTACACCGTTTGACCAATTTGGACCAAAATTGTCACACTGGTAGATCTTGATACGGGAAATCTCCTAGGTTAGGTCAAAATATTCAAATTTCAAAATTTGGTAAAAAAAGGTCAAAAGTTTTGTTGATGAAAAATTGGCTACACTGAATTCAGATTCTGTCGGCCATTTTGAATCGACAGCCATTTTGAATAATGTGTCAAATTTATTTGTTGATGTTTTTTATACTTAGAATACCTCGAACTCATTGATGGCTCTATATCATTATATAATATGCAGTGTATTTCAATTTTATTTCGAAAGTCACTGTCTAACTAAGGAGCGCTCGCCTTTCTTTGATAAGAGCTATCTACTCTTAGGATGTGGTGCTGGCCTCTGCCTGCTGCTTTATGATACTTGACAGATATAAACAAATTCACACTGTTTGACCGATTTTGACATAACTGGGTATACAGGTAGATCTTGATAGGGGGAGGGTCATAGGCAGAAAGTAGGTGTAGCATGCCACGCCGGGTAACAGCTAGTTTATTATTAAAAAAAAACAATAACTGGTCTTATTTACTTTCTGAAAGACATTTTCATGATCAGAATGATTTCTATTTAGATGGAAATCATTCACTCATTTTTTGCAACACATCGTTCTCTTTAGATATTACAGTTTTCATCCATTTTGGGAGTTTATTTTAAAGTAGGAAATAAGGGGGATATTTGAGCCGAAAAAAAGTTTAGACATTTTTTTCTATTTGAATATATTACACAATAAGATTTTTTTTAAATGAAATGACAGATGTATATGTATATTTTCGTTCCCGATATATAATTCAGCGAAAAATAATTAAAAGTTTTGAAAATTATAAATATGTTGAAACACGTCGAATAGTTCAATTGACGGGATTTGGAGTTTGAAAAACGTGGGTTTAGCAGGGTTTTTAGCTCCAGAGCCTCCAGAAAGCATTTCAAGACCCATGTTGACAGGAATCTTTTTGCTCAGAATCTAATTTACTATTAGTGACTTGAAGCTTAAACACTACATTGGGGACACCCTGTATATACACATTTAAAGCACCAGTAGTTTCGTGATCTATAGTGATGGAAACATGGACATTTCTCATTGACACCTCTGGGTTGTGTCATAATGATCAAAATGGATTATCTTTAGAGGAAAATCAGTCATCATTTTTTAATTGACTTCTCATGTACCAATTTTATTTGACTTTGTTGGCGGATTAAATGTTAAATATACAGGATATAGATGATTTTTAGTATTCTAGTGAATGTTTTTGATCAATCATGGTTCTAAGAAAATCATTAGCGGTTCCTCACAGTGATTGTGTTAATATCCTGCAACATCCGGAAGTCTTTAACTGTCATATTCAAGGCTGAAAAGAGTGATCCGTAGAATCAATTACTTAGAAGAATTTATTTCCCGCCTCTTGGTTCTCCGAGAGATGGCATTTGGAAAGCAGCTTCATAAATATTGAAGTTCCTGTACAGTATTAAAAATTCTCTTTCAGCACTTTCCGAAGGAATTAGCCATTGAAATACATAATGTGCGTGTTTATGTACAAAGTAGTGTTTAAGGTTCAAGGTCCAAATTGTAAATTCTATTCGGAGCAAAAAGGATCCTATGAACATGGGTCTTGAAAGGCTTTATGAAGGCTCTGGGGCTAAGAAACCTGCTAAAACCACGAATTTCAGACTCCAAATCCCCGTCAATTGAAAAATTCGACGTGTTTGGCCATATTTATAATTTTCAAAACTTCTAATTATTTGTTGGCTGAATTATATATCGGGTATGAGAATATACTTATATGTCTACCATTTCATTTAAAATAGGGCTGTGGTTCGACTCCCACTTAGGATGATGGATTTAAAAAAAAAAAAAAAAAAATAGGCATCAGCCCTATTCCGGCTAGAAAAAGATGCTAATCTCTTGATAGTCAGGCCAAAGAAGTGTTATTAAATATAAGTGAACATTAGAATTTAAATTTTAACGTCCATTTATTATTTAAAAATGATTTTAGGACGGGTCATCTATTGGTTTCCACCCTTTTCTAGCCAGGATAGGTATAATGTATTTTCTTTTTTCAAAAAAAAAGACTTAGGCACGAAGTGCATACGCCTTAGAACTCACGGCCAATGGGCCTCTATTAAAATTTAAACAAACGAATAGCAGTGTTTTCATTCAAAACTTAAATCTGGAGTTTTAGGAAGCTCAGAATGCAATAAATCCAAACGTTTCAAAAATAAAAGCACCGTACTTTCCGAATTAGGTGATAATTTCGAAATTTAATCCTGAAATTATTTTATAGGACATACATTAGGTTTAGGAATTTGATTCGTTATAGAGCCTAATTAAACAGAATTATACGTTTTTTTGCAGACGGTAGATATTTTTTTTCTAGATCTGTGTTTTATGAATCGTCGACATTTTCC
Source organism: Gonocerus acuteangulatus (assembly GCA_946811695.1). Taxonomy (NCBI): domain Eukaryota; kingdom Metazoa; phylum Arthropoda; class Insecta; order Hemiptera; family Coreidae; genus Gonocerus; species Gonocerus acuteangulatus. Next base: position 32,982,048 of record OX328124.1, read on the forward strand.
GTCGCCACTTAGGATTGCGTCAAAAGCGAGGTTTCCTCCCTATAAAGAGGGTTGAAAGATGCTATAAGGCAGTGGATTTTTTCGATATATCTCTTTAATTGAGAATTATTAAAACAAACCACATCCTTTGTAGCAATGAAAGGATGTCAGCTGAATAACTATTTCCGTTCAATCCATATTCAGCGGCCAGCAGCCATTTCGAAATACGTGCTACGACTCAGACAATTGCTCTCTATTACTTCATTCATTAGAGATTTTACGACTTCGTAATTAGACGCGAAACATTCGAATTGATTAGAAGCCCATTTCTTCACTCGAAATATGAATGGAACCGTCGACAAATGTTGCCATTTCATATATGTTTGTGGGTGTGTGTGGTGTATATACCTGAACACTTTCCGCTGCCTGCAGAAATGGTCCAATTTTAATGGTTTTTGTTACAAAAATACTTGTCCAAAACTAATAGTTTGTTAACCAGAAGAATCCGTCCTCTGAAACGCCGTTTGGGTAAAAGTCGCACACAAAACATTTTACTAAGCTTACTAAATTCTCTACAAAAAAGGTTCTTAAGGAATTTTCGATCGGGCGATGTCAATTGGAGAAATAAGTGCTTAAAAGCGTTAGTTTTGTTCTTTTGAACGGGGTTAATTTAATTGGTTGTTTTTTGTTTCAATTACTTTTTGCAGTAAAATTAGTATTTGAGTAAAAGAAGGCATGAAAACGAGAAACTTGTTTGTAATAGTGTTTTCCTAGAGCGAACGTTGAGAAGGCGGGGAATACTTTCCGATTAGAATACTGTCAGTTTCCTGTTATGGTGCCTTAAACTTCCTTCTCTTTAAGGTTTTATTTGATATTTTTAACGAAAGACCAAACCCTACCAATAACTGCTTTTATTCCTTCACTAATGGCACTAGGGATAAGAACGGAACCGCGCTATAATGACGCAGCTCCTGCGAGTCATTTTTTTTTTTTTTTTTTTTTTTGTGTCCTTAGTTTTTTCCTTCTATTTCTGATTTTCAGGCGTATCGATACAGATTGCAGTTTTGCCGTGTACAAGCCCCTTTTTAGCTTTGTTAGCTGACGAGGCTTTGTCATTTCTGAGCAATTAGTAGAATTTATCTGTAGGTATGACCTTTTTCGAGTTTGTTTTAATTCTGGATTGGGTTGAGTTATGGATTGCCATCTTAATACATTGGTTTTGTATCTAATTCAGTCAATTGCTCACCAAGTATCCTGTTACACTGTACTGGGGGGGGGGGGGGCTGGGAGGGTGGCATTTTCCCAGATACGGGTAGGGCACAGTAGTAATGTGTATATTTGGGTCATGTTTACATTCGTTATTCAAATCGAAGATTGTGCAGTCATTATAGGATTACTAAGTTGGGTTTAAATCATTTCGATTTTTATAAATATATTTTTTTAGATAGAATACAATTTTCTAGAATAGTACCTCTTTCATTACTTATTCTATCAAACCAACAAGGCCATCTACAGTACTTATCAGCTGTGATTATTAATTATATATAAAAGGTTATGAAAGCTACCCTTTTTACTTTAATATTGACTAACCATAAAATTCAAGTGATTTTATTTTACGGAAATTTGTTAACAGTACTGATATGAAGAGAACTATATTCATAATCACATCTTGAGAATCATTAATTGAGTTGAAAAAATTAAAATGAATTGCCGACTGATAGTAATTGCCTTGGATGTCTTGTTTGAGTTATTTTTGCTGTCTTTAACAATCTTCTTCGGAAGATCCTTCACATGTGCATTAATGAAAGACATGTAAGTGGAAGGTCGTAGAAAGACCCCGATGGATTGGCCTCGCGGCGTCTTCTTGTGGCTGTGAGCATGCAGGATACCCGTCAAAGAGCCGTCGCAAACTGCGGGACTTCCGTCGGGAGGTCGCTTCTCCAGGATGTAAGTACCGCAGAATTCGTGATCCTTGAAATGTATCAGATCGTAAGCCGACGAGCAAGAGCCTGCGTCCAGGGTTTTCATGGGTTCTTTGGACACTTTACTTGACATCAAGTAGATATAACACTTTTTCACAGGATGCTCACCATAATCCATCGGAAGATGTTTTAAATCTGAAGGAATATCTGCTCGGATTAGAAAAATTGCCAAATCGTATAGCTTCAAATCGTTATTACCTTCTACATCGTGTTCTTTTATAGAACTGGCTTTGCTTGAACGTCCGTTCTGGAATATCAGAGTCACATTTTCCAAAGACTTTCCGTGAAGACAAGACTCTGATATTATCCATGTTTTACTTATCAATGTGCCTATGCAGAATCCATCCTCAGTTTCAATTTTCACTAGAAACGAACTCTTACTTTTAACAAAAACTACATTTATAACGTCAACAAGAATCAATAAAATGACACGCTTGAAATACATGAATAAAAAAAAAATAACTTTTAGAATAAAGGAAGTATTTTTCTTAGAAGGGTTAAATGTTAAAAATCAAATCATATGTTAATTATATATGCATGATGATATGAGGGCCCCAGAAGTCAAGGGGTCTAAGAGATATTTTTGTCTCTAACCCTAAAAAAAGGTGTTAGATACAGGAATGGGTTGAGTACACCGCATTCTTGTGGGCGATGAAGAGATCCAAGTAAATTTCTTGACAGTTGCTGTCACCTAGCTTGTGTTCTCTTGAGTATTGTCACTTTTGTAATGTTAAGTCCGGATGGATATTAAGGGGTCTATGTGCGGATTCTTCAATACTTTTGCATATTAATCACAAACCGGATGATGTACCTATTATGTATCATCGATAATAAACAGCTAAGGACCTGTGGATTCGTCTAGTATGTTCGGAACTGTAAAAATCTAGTTTATGCAATTACCACATATGTTCAACTTTGACTCCATTTTCCGCAAAACATTGAGTTTGTTACTCAGACTCCTTGACCTCTGGGGTCCTCATACAACATAGGCCTCGATGGACTGAAAATACATATTTGCGAGGTCCACCCGGCAAAGCAGTGACTGAGGATAGGCTCTCTATCTGGCAAGGGAAGGCGTATATTTTTTAAATATTTTATAATCACTTGTCTATTAATTAGCGAATGTACACTCATTCCTGATAAGTGATTCGCATTCGAACCTCCCAATATCGACTAGGTAAAGAAAGCTGGGGAACCAGTTCCGGACAGATGGCGATATGGTTATCATTTATAATAAGATCGTGACAGAACGGACGCGTGTCATCTTCTGCCAAGCCAAAGCAGTGGAGATAGTCAACAGTCAAAAATTGGCCACGAGGGTGGCCTGTCGGTGTTTGACTGTAAATGGCTGATGTTGTGAAGTATGATCCATTTACTTCCTCATGAGCTTTGGTATGGAGTAACGTTTTCTAGGCAGGATGGGACTGATGCCTTTTCATTATTCTAAAGAAAATCTACCGCTCCTAGAGGGAAGTAGCCATTAGCACAAGTGCTCTCGCCTTAGCAGCAACGGCCACCAAGCCTCCAGTTGATTAAATAAAACACATTAACAATGTGCAGCACGTTTTCAACTGTCGCCGATAGGCTCAGAGTGATACGGATTTTTTTATTAACTTGCACAGTTTTATATATGTATATATATATATATATATATATATATATAATTTTTTTTACAATGCGAACATTTTATTGATACTATATCTTTTTTTAGCATAAATATGCTTTAGCGATGACTAAACTAAAATCCAAAGTTACAAAAAAGTGTCCGCTGGTGTTCGCGCATGCGCGGTGGCGATACACGAAAAAGAAGACTGTATGTTATACAGTACATTACGAAAGTTTGTCGGGTGGACCTAGAGCATATTTATGTTCCTGAATTTGAGCAGAAGGCTCTAAACGAAATTAATTTTTTCTTCTTTTTATAATACATCTGCTCCAGCAACTCATTGGCACTTTTATGTACAATTTTATTCCTTGATAAAGCTCTATTACTTTAAGATATGTTTCATATGGCATAGAGGTGCCATATTCCGGCATAGAGAGCCATATTCCGGCATAGAGGTGCGTTATTCCGGCATAGAGAGCCATATTCCGGCATAGAGGTGCCATATTCCGGCATAGAGGTGCGATATTCCGGCATAGAGGTGCGATATTCCGGCATAGAGAGCCATATTCCAACATAGAGGTGCGATATTCCGGCATAGAGGTGCCATATTACGGCATAGAGGTGCGATATTCCGGCATAGAGGTGCCATATTCCGGCATAGAGGTGCGATATTCCGGCATAGATAGCCATATTCCGGCATAGAGGTGCCATATTCCGGCATAGAGGTGCGATATTCCGGCATAGAGGTGCGATATTCCGGCATAGAGATGCCGCGGCATTACTAAGATACACTGTGGCCGAATATTTGTCTAGATGGCCCGTCAATAGGTATTGTTTTTTTTTTTTTTTAAGCGAAAAATAAAGTTGAAGTCCTTGAACGTAAAATGAACAAACTTGACATTCAAACATTCATAGCCAATCGTTAGGAAGATACAAAGCTACGAGATTAGGTTGAACTTTAATGTGGTCCTTATTATGAACAAATGTCCTTTAGTCTAGTGTACTTTTTTTCTCGAACCAGAAAAAAGCTTCAATCGAAAAATATCTAAAATAAAAAATAAAAAAAAGGCATTTATTTGGAAAAAGACCGATTATTTTTTTATACTATTTTTATGGATTAGTCCGAGCCGCATGTTTCAAATTCAATGTTTCCATATCATCCATTTGGATGCTTCTAATACCATAGAAATAATATACATGAATGAATAATGTAAATTTGTTTTTATTCAAATATTTAAATTATATGTATTCAACATTAGAGTTAATAAAAAAAAAAAAAATACTCTATACACAATGTAATATGACTCTATTACAGTAAAACACTTATTAACGGACTGCAGAAAACGACGAAACTTGAATGTACCATATGACATGAATCGACTGTTGACGGTTGGTAGTCCATGCAACGGAACACATATAACAGAAGATTATACACACCATGATTTTTCGATTATTAAATTTTATATGTAAATACGAAGGCAAAAAGCAGCCGTCATTGGTTTATATTTTTTTATTTTTTTACAGTTTTAGACTTTATATTTGTTCTTGTTATTTATTTCCATTTTCGTATTTTCAATTTTTTTTCTATTTCATTTGTTGGCACTTTATATTTCATGAACTTTATTTTTTGAAAATCTTTCTTGTACCCCACAGGTTCAATAGAGCAAATCGCCTAAGTAGAGGGCTCTAAAAATTAAATTAATAAACATTCTTTCGGAAAGTGCTACAAAAATTCTTTAAAAACAATTAAGTGCCTGGAAGGTCTTAAATAGACAGATATCGTCCTTTTAGTTTATTTTTCTGACTATTTTCAACAAAAATGCATTGAGATCTGCATTTAGAGACGAAAAATAATTTTTAATTTATTTAAATTTTAACGTCCATTAATATTAACTAAAAATTTAGGACGGATTATCTATAGGTTACCACCCTTTTCTAGCCAGGATAGGGCTGAAGCCTTTTCTTTTTTCTAAAGAAAAGCCATCACCCCATACTGGGAATCCAGCTCACGACCCTTGGCACAAAGTGTTAAGTGCTCACGCCTTAACACTCACGGACACGGGGCCTCCAAAAATGCTTATTTTTGAATTGAAGAATGTATCCTTGCCTCAAATATCATAAATTGGACTAATATTATCAACTCTTCAGCTTACATTCAGAGGATTCCACAAATAAATCGGACGAAAACGATCTCATGGCCAGCCACTTGAAATAAAAACCCTCAGAGAAAAAAGTTGTTCGTCCATATCAAGTTTCATCACTCGCCATGATATCTTGATACAAAATTTGAAAGATCAACATTTCTTGAAACTCTCTATGCTATTTTTTTTGTTTACGTCCTGATGTCTATTTTCCTGAGTTTTTTTTTTTACTGTATCAGTAATTACACCTTTGCATTTAATTAATTTTAAACAGCCTTGGCATTGTATTTATAAATATGAATAGTTTAATCCGATTCAATGTTTTAGTAACTTAATTTGTTTTTAAATTTTTGTGAACATATTAGCAACATTCCTCGAGAAAAAATGAACTAAACAATAAATCACTCTTTGAATTATAATTTAAAATTTTGATTGCCTGTGGAGTTTCATGAAAGTAGCTGAAGTCTCTAGAAAAAAGAAAAGAATGGGAAAATTACTGATATTTATAAAAATCTATTCGATTGATAAAATGGAATATATACTGGATTTTTTAGTTAGATAAGTAACGATTAAGTAATAAATGATAATAGTAAAGTACTATTTTATGATCATACACCACTTTGATATTGTCACAAAATTTACTTTATTTTTGGGAGGCTAGACATATTGTTTATTTTTATAGGAATATTTCAAACTGGAATACAAGATATCTCAACATCAATTCTAATTTTGTTGATATCTACACCAAGTATTCTTTAAAAAAATGTGGAAGGCGTGAGATGTCTTGAAAATCGAGGCCTGAGCATGAATGGAAGGTTTGACGGTTTGTCGTAAAAGTATTTGTATAGAACAACTTTTAAAGGAATGCAGAAAACGAAGGCGTTTAAAATCATCTTTCTGATATAATTGGAGATGATATACCTGTCTGTACCTTGGAACAAAAAGGGCCAATGCCCAAACCTCTGAAATTTGTGTGAATGCACGAATGACAAGAGGTTTGGATAAATATTAATTGATAAAAGGGCCTATGTATATAAAAACTATAACATGGGTTTTCATGGAAACCTTCATACAACTTTTTCTCTTTTTTTTACTTACATAATAGAAACGTTGAGATGGAAAAATATAACCGTTTGAACAGCCGTTCCCGTTGATATCCGAAGTTATGCATCGTCGGGAGTGATCATTAACTGAATGGGTGACCGTCCACGTGCTCTTGGCATTATTAAAGGGTGGTCACCAGTAGGTAGCCCGGCTCTAATAGCTCACTTGTTGGTGTGCAAAAAAAAAAAAAAAAATATATATTTTAATTTGTCGCTAATCGTATGATGGAAAAGTCATCATCCCTGGTAGGAATCGAGCCTCAACCTTAGGAACGGACTGCACACCGTCTTAACACTCATGGCCACCGGGCCTCTGCATTGTTTATTAATACAGTTTAGTAAATGTAAATTGTATCAAAATAATTATGAGTAAAAAGTTATCAATTTCAATTCCATTTATTTATGTGTTTACATGAAGAGCTCCACAGCAAGGTTGATTTGCTCATAAAAAAAATAATAAAGTAACAGTTTATAAATTAATTATTCATGATCAGACAAATAAAAACAGTCCGAAATAAATATCAGATAATGAGTGATAAAATAGGGCTTTAATTATAATAGTAATCGGTCTAATAATATAAAGCCCAATCATTAAAATATAAAAAATAGCAATCATTCTTTTCATTAATATATCTCATTACATAGCTCATGAATAAATAAAATAAAATAAAAGATCGATTATGTCCCGTTGAGAGAAAAAAAAATACTTGGCAGCGGTGGGATTCGAACCCACGCCCCCGAAGAGACTGGTGCCTTAAACCAGCGCCTTAGACCGCTCGGCCACGCTACCGGATGGGAGCCAGTCGAAATTGTTGCACACTCATTATTGTGAAACTAATCAGCCAACTACAAACGAACTGTAGGATAATATTATTATGACTTCTGTCGTATACACATTTTATGATAAAATTGTTAATTTTTTTTTTTGGCGCTTTATTAATTTATAATAACAATTATTCATGAATCTTAAAACTCAAAACAAAATATAGGCTATCATATTATTGTGTAATTTTGTATTAGATTATTATCAGTCAGAACAATCTTTTACCAAAGTAATTTATTCCGCCTAGGAAGTCGCATTGAGAACAACTTTTTTTTTTTTTTTTAAATCGTTTATTCGTTTCAAGTTACAAACTCATAACCATTATGAGTAACTAAATGTATGAAGAAAATGGAGAACAACTATTCCTTCTGAAATCCTCTCTTGAAAACAATCCATTACTTCATTATTTGTACACAGATAATATTACTATTTATTAAAGTGACTATTTTTCTAAAATAATTGTGGAATTTAGGACATCCGAAAGTAGTTGAGGAAAATTTCATTTTTTAAAATATTGGTTGAGAAAGTTAGATAAGTTCGTTCAATATAAGGGAAAAGGATATTCACAAAATATCCACGTTATAAAACGTTCTGAAAAATGTTTTATTCTTATTCTTTTTTAGAGCAAAATTATATAAATAAACATGTATCCATTTATTAAAACCAGCTTTATTCCACGTGTTTCTGACCAATCAAGTTTATTCACTTTTTGGATTTATGAGGCGTAGGTCAAAAAGTAGTAGTTCCTTTTTCCTTTTTTACCATTTTATGGTACAAACTTGCACTACATGTTTCGTGGCCTCAATTCCACCTCCTCAGGGACCATTACATCCTACACAATTTTGAATTTTTATTTTAGTCAATCAAATAAAATACTAATACCTAATATTTATTTAGAATGTAAATTTCAAACTTAAGAATAACGTATTAGCTATAAGTATTTTATTTGAATGACTAAAATAAAAATTCAAAATTGTTTAGGATGCAATGGTCCCTGAGGAGATGGCATTAAGGCTACGAAATATATAGGGCAAACAACAAATAAAATGGTACAAAAGAAAAAAGGAAGTACTATTTTTTGGCCTACGCCACATAAATCCAAAAAGTGAAAAAAAAACAGCTTTGCTTATACAGAAAATTGCTCATACAGAAGAAAATTGGTAATTTCAAATTAAATAAAATTCTCTTAGAATCGGTGAAGAATATTAAATTTTCTCAAATAAATTAAAAAATATACTATCTAAATATTTTCTCTGTTTTGTATATTCTATTTTTCATGGCATGATCGTTTTTTTTTTTAATTTTGCACTTAGTCAGGTAAAAAAATTGAAATAAAATATTTTTTTTATATTTACTACACATTGAATATATAACACATTGACCAAATCTAAAAGAATTTTATTTTACTTTAAAGGACTAATCGTCCTCTGGATGATCGATATTTATTCATATTCTTCTATTAATAGTTGTTCTAAACTTTCAAAATCTTCACCGAGATAAGACACCGAGACAGGTTTTGCAAGTCTAATTTTATGAATAGGACAATCTTGAAAATTCATATTGTCATCGGTTTGTTGATATATTTTCTATCATAATCGGGATTATTTTTTTTGTTGTTGTTGTTTACAAAGTTGTCAGTCAGTAATAACATATTTTTATATCTAATTTTTATCTACCTTGAATCATATCAAATATACGAAAATCAACGCATTGAATAATGTAAACTTCTTGGCTATTACGTTATATATTACCAATAATAGCTTATATATTACCAATAATAGATTCTTCTTCTTGCTCTATGGATTGTGGAGTGCTGATTTATCAGAGCTAATTGACGCCTAATATCAGTCTTGACGTGGTCATGGTAGAGGAAAGTTAGCCTTATTGCAATTAGGCTGTATGTTTAGTACAGTAATTAAATAAATACTTTAAGAGGCATTTAAGGGCGTGTGAAACATGTAGGGGTGATTTTAATAAATTAATTGGCAATGTTAATTATGCTTTTATTTTTATTGAGCTTCCGAATAGCATATCTTTAATTAAAGAAATTTTATGAGTATAAAAATTGATATACAAATTTAGAATGGAATCAATTTCCTTGCAAGTTCTTCAAATTCGGCTTTCTAAAAAATGATGATACGAGAAATGCCAGTAATAAGGGCTCATATTTGTATATTTGGATCATAATACATCACATAATGTTCTAAAAATATACATACTTAGGATATCTTGACCTTAATACAAACCAAATAGATGCTAATAAGCCAATGAAAAGGCACGCTATTTGCTGATATGGATATTCTTAATGGGTAAGATATTACGAAATATCTAACTCAGGAAAGAATTCGCAGTTTACATTTGCCAAATGAAATTAGGATAAGGTCTCTTTAATATTTAACAACCTTGTGTAAGGTATTATGTTGTTGAGGAAAGAATTTTAATTTAGTATTCAAACATTAAAGCTATTATTGGTAATATATAACGTAATAGCCAAGACGTTTACATTATTCAATACGTTTATTTTCGTATATTTGATATGAGTCAAGGTAGATAAAAATTAGATATAAAAATATGTTATTACTGACTGACAACTTTGTAAACAACAACAAAAAAAAAATAATAATCCCGATTATGATAGAAAATATATCAACAAACCGATGACAATATGAATTTTCAAGATTGTCCTATTCATAAAATTAGACTTCCAAAACCTGTCTCGTTGTCTTATCTCGGTGAAGATTTTGAAAGTTTAGAACAACTATTAATATATTTTTTTTTTTTTTTTTTTTTTTTTTTTTTTTTTTTTTTTTAGCCAGGAATTTTCTCAGCGAGCCCTGAGATGAGAAAATCTCTGGCGCCGGTGGGGATCGAACCCACCATCTCCCGCTTATGAATCTAGCGCGCTAGCCACTAGACCACGGGAGACCCCAACTATTAATATTATTATTAACTTTATTTAAATAGTTTCACAGGAGTGGAGATCTCCACTAGAATAACGTATTTAAAAAAAAAAACAACAATAAAATAAAAACTTAAAAATTAATATGGAAATTATTTTTTTAAAAATCAAACGATCAGTAAAAACAAAATTAGAAAATTTAATAAATAATTAGTTATAGGAAATAAAATAAATGTATCATTTCAATAGTCTTAATAATTAGTAACTCTGGTGATATCTTTGGAAATGGAATAAAACGTAGGACAATTTTTTTTTTTTTTTTTTTTTTTTTTTTTTTTTTTTTTTTTTTTTTTTTTTTTTTTTTTTTTTTTTTTTTTTAGCGAGGAATTATACCAGCGAGCCGTGGGATGATAAAATTCCTGCCGGAGGTTGGGAATCGAACCCACCATCTCCCGCTTATGAATCCAAGGCGCTAGCCATTAGACCACGGGAGACCCCACGTAGGACAATTATGCTGAGATTAGAAATTTGTGAGGAATTCCTATATTTGGTTTTAATTCTTCCTGGCCTGTGGGCACGTCAGTATGGTAGCAGTATGTGGGTTCCTAAATGATAACCATTCAGTTGGATTTCGAGACAGTAGAAAGTTATCTCTTTAATGCAGTTTTTTGTTAAATATTTTACAATTAAAGATAGGTTGCAAGTCTTACATAGCGGTTTGTCTTCTCTTGTGAAAAGGTATGAGTGAGTGAGTCTTGTGTGTGTATATATGCATACACGTATGTATGTGTGTGTACATATGTTTCTGTGTGTATACGTATATATATATATATATATATATATTTATATATATGTCTATGTGTGTATGTGCATGCATGTATGTGTTGTGTGTATGCGAATGTGTATATATTCATATATTCATCAATATCCCATAATCCACAAATTTTTTTTTATTTATAATATTAATGATTATGCTTATTAATTTTATGCAACGCTTCGTTAGCGATTAATGACTAAAAAATATTAAAACTATACATTCATACTTTACTAACAACTTACTAACTGGCACATGACTCAGTGCAAATTACATCCCATATCTCATAACGAAATTTGACAATATCAAACTAACGAAGGTTAAAACTGTCAACTTGTTACTTTGAATTTTGTTTTATCATATTTCATTAATTCTATAATTAAATGAATACGAGTATGTAATATTGTATTCTCGTATAATATGATTTATAATGAATTGTATTAATATAGTGTATATTTATAATTGTATACTTGGATGTACATATCTGTACCCCGGAGGTAAAGGACACCAAGTGACATATTTGTAATTGTTCAGGAGAGCCAATTTTCCATAATTTTTACGGTTTAAAGAAAATGTTTCACATGGTTTTTGGTATTGATGGGTTATTGAAAGTATTGATCATAGTCAAACAAAACCAAGTCCTCCACGTGGTGTCTTTTATCTTTAATGAATACGGATATGATTTTATTTTTTACTGTCTTTTCTTCGTTATTTATGGGAACAGGACATATTGCCCTATATGGATCGACAAATCCGCATTAAGGACATGTCGTTAAGTCAATTTAATAAAAAAAAATTGAGATGGTGTTCTTTACCTCCGGGGTACAAATATGTAACACTGTAATTAAAAATACATATCTACTGATTGTTTTGACCGAATCACACAGTTGCTTATGCTCACAAATAAATATAAAAATATTCAATCGTCCCTTCATTTTCTTACTCGTCGTATACTTGGTTCTCATTTGTAATGAACAACAAAAACAGTATACCAACCATATTGCAGAAAGATGCTTAACAAAAATGAAACTAAAACAGACTAATATGCCAACTGAGAATTACACATTGCAAAGACATTACAAGAAAGATAGTTATGCTGAGAAAAGAATGTGAAACTCGTTGCAGGACCAAGTCCTTGTTTACCAAGTACAGCTGATGAAATTGGAATGCTCGCGTGTACATGCCAGTGTACTCTCTGCAGTGTTTGTTCTGTGCAGTTACACAACCCGGGTGCTTTCCTTAGTTCGTAGGCACTGTAATATTATTTCATACTGGCAAATAATGTATAATAAGATCAATCAACAATTATGTCTTAAGTTTTGTATGGATTGAGATATGTATGCATTACGTTAACGTTTTAACACGTTCCTTCCCTACCTCCATAAGGAGGAAACTCGCTAATCAGGTTGAACTCATGACGCAATCCGTAAGTGCCGGCTAGATCATCTTACGTTTCAGAACCTATAGATCTTGAAAATAACGCTGGTTCAAATTTATCTGAATATTTACAGGGTATAACAGATAAAAGTATCAACCTTTCAGGGGTGATAGTAGACCTCAAGTGCAACGAAAAAGTTTTTATCAAGTATCGTTCAAGTTTGACATGGTAGGGACGATATATCAAATTGATTGTGCAATGTGTGACAAGATGTATGTAGGGGAGTCGGGACAACTATTAAAACAACCTTATAAGCGGGGTTCCTCCCTATGAAGGGAGGGAGGAACCGCGCTAAAAGAGAGTTAAACAACATGCCAAAAACCTTGGCGAGACTAACAACAAAACTGCGTTGGTAGAAATAGCCACACTTTTAATTTTGACACAGTTGAAATATTAGATAAAGAAAAAAAAAAAAAAACATCAAATGAAAAATAAAAGAAAATATACACTTAATATAAACTTGAAAAAGCCAGTTAATAAAAAAAAAAAAATCAAATATCCAGATAAATTATTTTTTAATTTAATAAAGAAGACGACTTAAAATGAATTAATTTATAAAATGGCAGACTTCTTTTGGAAAATCGACATTTACCCTAAAACTATCGATTTTTAACAGCTGATACCTTGTAGACTTGATTGATCCAAAAGTTTGCAGGCAAATGTGATATTAAATACAAAATAAGGGAAATAAAGAGCAGTATACTTCCCAGAATAATAAATGTGTAATTAATTTTAACGTCCGTAGCTATTGACTTCTTCTTATTTTTTTAAATGCGAAAATACAAGAAACTTATGTCAGAAAGAGTCTTATAAAAATAAATATTTATTGGCGATACTCCACATCTGAGGCGAATAGCATTTATAGGGAAGGTCCGGGGCCCCCAATATCACGATTGAATTTATTATTTAAATTTTAATGTCTATTATTATTAACTCAGAATTTCGGGACGGGTTCTCTATAGGTTACCACCCTTTTCTAGCCAGGATAGGGCTGATGCATTTTCTTTTTTCTAAAGAATTGCCACCACCCCTAGTAGGAATCGAACCCACTACCTTTGGCACGGAGTGTTAAGTGCTCAAGCCTTAACACTCACGGCCACCGGGACTCCACGATTGAATTGCTAAAACCAAAAACCATTGAATTGAAATAAAATCAATCAATTTGTTAGGAACAGAAGCATATTCCATTCACAAATTATTAATATTCACCTAACGATCATATTTTTGGTTTATGACAGCGCAACTCGGCAGGCAACACATAAAACTAATGATAGAATCGGGTTAAGATCCAACTAGGAGTATGGGAAACCCTGCCACTCAAGACCAAACTATTGTTCCATTTTTAACAATGCATAAAAAATTGTTGAAAATATAACTGCTCCAAAGGAATCGTAGGAACAAATGCATAATCCAAGTGAATCTAAAAGCTCCCTGAGCTGATAGCTATCTTTCAGGATGTGGTTCTTCAGGATTGTCGTGACTTGGATGCTTGTATTTACATATACTCATGTTATCCAATTAGACTCCATCTTTATCTGATAAAATATACTTCCGAGAAAAAATCGTAATGTAAACAATCTTTCTGACATTGATGAGCAGATTTGATGGTATATTAGAGACCCTAATTCAACTTCAAGCGATCCATTAAGTAGAAGATGGTTTTGTGTAATCTCTTGTTGCGACTGTTACCGTCGTTTGGGGTGAGTTCGGACAGGTGACCTTGAGCAAACCTTTTCATTAGAGTCATAATTGGCTTGACAAATACGATCGATATTCCATTTTTCTCATATAGTTAAGCCAAAATCGTCCTGATAAGACTTTGAAGTGAGTGACGAATATTTTAATGTGAGTTGTAATTTCCATGATTTTCGAAATGCTAGAAACAAACGCCTGTGCAGAGGCTCTGGAAGTAGTTGAACCCTAATTTTTCATATTCTATAGTAGGTTTATATGTTGGCTAATGATACATAAATAAATATACTTAGTTTTTTGGTTCAAAAGCTTTTTTTTTTCTCGTGTAAGTAAAAATCTCGCATACCGTGGGTTGAGTTCGGACATGCATGAATTTTATATCCGCGTCCTCTTGGCTAAAAGGAAAACAGTATTTATTCCAAAGAGGCTTTGAAAAATTTGATTGACGATGTCATAACCAAGAAGAAGACTTTGAGGGATGCAGCGGATCGATTTAGGTATTTTGTTGTACAACAAAGTACCTACATCGACTTCAGATGATAAAGTTAGAGGAACGCACACCAAAAAAAAGTGGTGGCCAAACAAAATTCAGTCAATAAGAAAAACAAATATCAAAGGGAATTTTAAGCTGCAGCTGAATGGGACTTTCCATTAACTCGATTAAGATATTCGCCAAATCGTAAAAACATATTTGGATAGGTCAGGAAAAATAATCGCAGGATTTTAAGACCACGAGCCAGACTGGAATGGTTTGACGGGTTTAGGTAAAGGAATCAGCCATTAATGGAACGCCTTACACAAAGCATCAAAAGGTGTAGAGCAGAAGTGGATAAGGAAAAAGTTAAAGAATATTTTGTAAATCTAAAATATATTATAGAAAATATTCCTCTTCGGAATATAGTAAATTATGACCGAGCTCACTCCAACTATAGTTTAAGTTAAGATTTTTACAGAAATTAAAGGCTGTCCGAACTCACCCCACTCGTAGGGGTGAGTTCGGACACATTTCAGCGATAAAAAAAAATTGAAAATTTTTGAGATATTCAAAAAACATGTTCATGCATGAATTTTTTCAGATTTTTACAAAAATTCTGTCTTTTGTAATTACGAAAAAAACCTCGAAAATGTGTCCGAACTCACCCCAAACGACGGTATTTGTTATACACATTGTTGAGCGAAACTAAAAACTAATACTAAAATTAAAACTACATCCACTTTTTAGAATAAACTAAATATTGGAACCTAAAAAAAAAAACGAACACTAAAATTAAATTAACTAATGGATATTAGTTGAACTAAAACTAAAACTAAATCATTGGGAATTGATTCTAAACTGAATTAAATATTTATTTTAGTTTATTTATTTATTTATGGCTTCAAAATTGAATAAATAAATATTTAATTCAGTTTAGAATCAATTCCCAATGATTTAGTTTTAGTTTTAGTTTAACTAATATCCATTATTATTTTAGTTTAATTTTACAAAAATAACGTGAATTACTGCAAATCATATGTTATTTCGATAATTGAGTAGATTATTAAAACTAATAGAACTTGTTTTCATTTTGTTTTAAATAGGCTGAAGTTGTATTTGTAAGTTGTAACCTCATTTTTTCCCCATTAAGTTCATAAATAAACACTTTGTTTAAACAAAAATACATACATACCTATTTTTTTACCCTTGGTCTGAATCAAAGAATGCAATAAACTAATTAGTGAATTAAAAACCAAAACTAAACTAAAATTATAAATTAGGGTCACTTTTGCTTAAATCAAACTAATTACCATACTAAAAACGGATATTAAAACTACTAACAACTATTTATCAAGAAAATACTCCAACACATGATTAATAATTTTACAAATATAAAACTAAAACTACTAATATAACGTGAGTTTATTTTTAGTTAGAATGAATTAACGTTAGTTTAGTAAAATAATGTTAGTTTTGTCCAACACTCGTTATACAAAGCTGAGAGAATTGCTCAGTCGTAAAATCGCTTATGTTATTTAGGAATTTTTCTTTACTTTTTATTTAGTTTTTGGCGTGTTTTCTATCCTACTTTTGGAAGGAAGTCCGCTTAGGTCTTCACTTTGATTGCGTATTTCGAAAGAATGGTACGTACAGCTTCTAGTATCCTCTCTCGTCCTCCACCACTTCGACTCCTGTTCCTAGTGTATGGAGGGCTCACTGGGGAGTTTGAGGATCGTCTTAAGCAGTTAATGAACAGTTTGCACATATTTATACTCTTTGCCCGGTATTGCGAGTTGAAATGTCTATTTCCATCATATCAACGGCAATACTTATATCTCCTGAAGGAATTTTTTTTTTTTATTTTATGTTAACCATGGAGGAAAAAGCTACTAGTAAATAGGATTTTATTCAATTTTTAACATTGCATTTAACAAAGAAGTAAAATAAATCCACTATATTATACACGTAAGCCTGCTTCAACGATCTTGCCTTGTGTTAATTTATAAACAGTTCTATAGAGACGAAGACAATATATAGTTGGGATTCGGCTAGGAGAAAAACGTCAGACTTTCAGGAAGAGATCTGTATTTGGACGTTTCGGCTGCACATTGGCAGCCTTCTTCAGCTACAAACAGCTTTGTAGCTGAAGAAGGCTGCCAATGTGCACCCGAAACGTCCAAATACAGATCTCTTCCTGAAAGTCTGACGTTTTTCTCCTAGCCGAATCCCAACTATATATTGTCTTCGTATCTCTGCAACGGCTAACTATCTCCATCTTCAGTTCTATAGAGGTTAATTACATGTGAAAACCTTCATTTAGATTATTTTTGAATAACCATCAATATTCACCATGCACAATATAAGAGATAGATTTGTTTTTGGACAATTTTACCTTTTCAGTACGTCAGAATTAACAAACACTACACAAATATATGAATAAATCGTTTCTAGATATTTTTGGGCAAAATGCTTATTGTATGCCATCTCCTCATATATTATCTGCTGTCAAGTATTATAACAATAAAAGAGGAAAAAGAACGTTAAAAAAGATTTACTGTAGGTGCAGCCTTGCTAAAGGAATGTTCTCAAATTAAAACACTTAAGTTATTGCAAGTTGAAAACAATGAAAGCAATGAACTAGAAGAGTCTAAGCCAGGTTCCGCACGGTTACTCGCCAAAAGCTAATCTTGGACTCATTATGTTTGTTGGGCTCCCGTTACATCACCATCTGCCGAAATTAGTCATTTCATAATACCATTACACAAGGGAAGATAACTCTTTCCTTTTTAATATTATCTTTCTGTCTCGTTGAATGAAATGATGAGATTAAAAAATGTCAAATATCCAAGAAATCATGGATCCGTATTGAGTATTTGAGGGATTTATAGGCATCAGACAAGTCTGTGTGATGAGCACCCATTATTTATGTGTCGTTAAGAAGAAGAATTTCTGTTTCCTTTGTATAGTAATCCAAAACAAAGGAATTTCTAACATTCTGCCTTCATAATAAAATAAAATCGTTGATGTCTTGGGTCACCGCCGAAAATCACTTAACTAAAACAAATAAATAACACGAATGGCTTTGTAAACAAAGGACAAGTCTGAAAGCAGGAGGAAATGACTAACACTAGAAGAATTAGGAATAGATTTACAATACGGGATTTCCAGTATAAGGAAATAAGCATGAAGATAAACCTTAGTGAAAAGTAGCCCTCGAACCGAAGGCCAAGGCCCACAAAACATTGGGCGTAGGGATATGTGACAGCAATATTCAGGAATGTCGGGAAATTCTCTTTTGTGCGATATTAGGCCTACCTCACCTAGGGCAATAGTACTGATAGAAGTAGTTTTGAATTCATTGGAGCATATTGGCACCTCACATTTTTGGACGAATGTTGCATTGTTTTGAGATAAATGATTAATTGGAGGGTTGAGAGCACAACTAGACCAAGTCCAGTTTTGACATTTTATGTTGTAATGGGATTGAAGTGTATTACTAAAATGGCACTTTTCAGTGCTACAGGAGACTAAGTCCTAACTTCATTATTTTGCCACTTGTAGCGGTTATTGCTACACTTCTGGAAGACATTATTTGTTTTCAGAGCACAACTAAGCCTAGTACAAGTTGTAACTATTTTATTAACAAACCTGGGCATAAATAATGCCAGTGATTTAGTTCATATCTTTTTAAGAATTATACAGGTCAATAGGATTTATACAACTTATCTGCAATTTAAACGCATTATACTCATTTTCTGAAAACTGTATAACATGGACTTGGTCTCTGTCATCAGATCCAATATTCAGTTAGTTTATGTTTTATGGTTAGAAATACATTTTACATTCTACCATTAAAACTAGCCTATCTACAATTTTTTTCCAGGGATCCCATCGCCCTAAAAAGCCAACCTGCCACAAGAGGGACTCTTAACTCCCACACGATAATCCAGCGTTCTAAACAATAAACCACGGGCAGGGCCTCCACATGTTGTGGCGCCAGTATTTATATTTCATAGATATATCTGAGAGTAGGGCAAACTGTTATTAATATTGTAACTAATGACTAATGAATAAATGAGTAATCGAGATGTGACTAACGATTGATGATTGATCAATCATATTTCACCATGACTAATGAGTAATGACTAACTACTTCTATATCAATGATTGGTGATTAAAAGATTATTTGGCTAATGAGTAATTGTTTATGACTAAACTTACACAGATTGATGATTAAAGACTAAAAAAATAGATTTATGATTGATAATTAACTTCATAAAATTTCGAAAGAATTATTATAAAAAGGGTTTTGACTGATATTTTCAGTGTTGTGCGTAATAGTAATCATAATTACGCCAAAAATCACATTTTTAAAGCAAAAGGCTCAAATGTTTCCTCGTTCACTGTTCTGAACAATTCTATCTTTTGAACAGTCTGTTCAAAAGATAATACACAACTGCTTCATGAAGGAATTCTAATCCCCAATGAATATGTGTAAACTAGAGAACTGCACGGATAAGTAAAAAGTAATCGGATAAATAATCGCCGAGTATAAAACGGACGATGCGAGTACATACTCGGCATCGTTTCGAATTGGCATCGCCGAGTATAAACTGGACGATGCGAGTACATACTCGGCATCGTCCGGAATTGGCATCGTCGATTACTTTACATTACGATTACGAGTAATACTCGTGAGTACTGCATCGTAATCATCGTAAATAACTGTCGACTTCTCGACATGTCGATACAGGAGGCAAGATAAGGAACAGATGAATTAGGTAGTAAATAAGGGGATTATAGAGTATTTTTTTTTTCTTTCTGAAAATAGTTTCTGAGATATAAGCGATCGAAAATCGGGATTTATAGGACTCACTGACTCATAGGAGGCATTTCCCATGATGCTAAAGAGTTGAAATTTTGCAGGATGATAGATATGAAGGTGTTATTAAAGGAAAAAATAGAAAAATCCTGAAAAGGTGTGTTTGACGCCGCTTCTGGAGCGGTGTCGTGCCAGTTTTGTACTTCCTTGGGAAACCCGTCATTCCGTCCGAAACCCATGATGTGGGGTATCAAATGAATCGTCTCGGAATGAAGAACCTATATTTGATGTTTTAAGAAACATTTAGAAGCATATAGGCTTGGTCAAAATCTTATACCAGCTGTCTGTCTGTAGGTTTGTTCCTTATACAAATCTGAACCGTTTGACCAATTTTGACTAAACTTGGCAAATCAGTAGGTCTTGATCCTGGGATTGGCATAGACTATGTCAAAATCATTAATCAGCTGTCTATCTGTCTGTTTGTTTATTATACAAATCCACACAGTTTGACCGATTTTGACAAAATTTGACACACAGGTCGGTCTTACTCCGGGGAGTGTCATAGGGTAGTTCAAAATAGTATATCAGCTGTTTGCTTAACTGTTTATTCCTTATACAAATCCACACGATTTGACCGATTTTGATCAAACATGGTATATAGGTAGTTTATTATCCGGGGAGTGTCATAGGCGACGTTAAAATCGTCTATCAGCTGTCTGTCGGCATGTTTGTTCTTACACTAATTCACACCATTTTACCGATTTTGACCAAACTTGGCACACAGGTAGGTCTTGGTCCGGGGAATGCACTTGACTAAGGTCAAAAAGGTCTTTCATCTGTCAAATATCAAGCAGTAAGAAGAACTTTATGCAGACTCCAAAGACCCTGGTCTTATACGAAGTACAAAAGCCAGTAGGTATGCGGCAACTAAATTTTAATTGATACTTAGAAAATAGTAATGAGATCCCCAAAAAAAACATAAATGTGAAATAGAGGTCGAGTTCCCCCCCCCCCCCAAAAATATTGGCAATACAAGAAGATGATACAAGAAAGATATGTCCAAGTTCATTACTTAGAAAGACCTATTACTTACTTACAAAGAACAATAAAGACACAACTGACCTTTAAAAATAACAATAAAAATACTTTTATCCAGTTACTAAAATATAAATTTCTTCAACCAGGTATATTCTTAAACTTGGCAATGTTTACTTTTCTCTCTAAAGATAATTTCGGCACAAATAAAACATTGCCAAGTATATATACCTGGTTGAAGAAATTTATATTTTAGTACCTGGATAAAAGTATTTTTATCGTTGTTTTTAAAGGTCAGTTGAAGTGTCTTTACTGTACTTAGTAAGTAACTAGTAGGTCTTCTAAGTAATGAACTTGGACATTTCTTTCTTGTATCATCTCTTGTATTGGCAAATATTTTTGGGGGGAACTTGGCCTCTATTTCACATTTATGTTTTTTGGGGGATGCGTTTAATACTAATGATATTTATTAATGACTATTAGATTCGAAATATGCAATTAAAAAATTCACCTTGAATAAAATTTCAAGGTCAATTTTGCGTGGGTTAATATGGGGGTTATTTTTCCCGATTTCGCATTGGAGAATATTATGGTTAAGTTTTGTATGGTCCTGTTTAAAAAAAAATCGTAATTGAAAGTGATGGTGCGTAAGACGAGCTACCATTTGTAATGTGTAGTAAATGTTAACATATTTTTTATACGGTGCTAGTCCACGTATTTCAAGGAAACATAATATATTTTTAAAACAACAGCGTTTCCACATATTATGTGTATTAGAGTAGAGCTGGAAAACTCTACATCTTAAATGCTGATATTAGAAACAGGAAAAAACGCGCGTGAATGTGAATGACAAAATAAAAATAAAAAAAAGTTACCAAGAACGTCTTTTTACATTCGGCAGGACAGGATTAACGGTTATATCTGCCTTTATTTATGTTTTTTTTTTCTTTTATCACCTTAAAAAAATGTTTATTTCTTATATTACCTTTATTACTGATTCTTCTGGATTTTAATATAGACTGTATTACATTGTTTTTGTTTACGTTACAATTGTATAGTCACTGTAGTTTCGTTGAGTTGTAAGTAATACATATAGTGGACTTCATTACACATGGCGTGGCGAACCAGTATATAACGTAGTTATTCACGGCGATACCGATACCAAACCTGCAATACTCCACGATGCCGATGCCAAACCCCTCTGTACTCGGCGATGCCGATGCCAAATATTATTTTACTCGGCGATGCCGATGCGGCACGATGCCGATGCCGGTGTTCGGAATGAGTATGAGTACACATAAAGTAATCGAGGTACTCGTCCCATGAGTATACCTATTCGTGATTACGCGATGCCATACTTACTCGTGCAGGTCTCTAGTGTAAACAAGTAGGTTTTGCCTTAATACCGAAAGTATTTACAACGTTAGTCATGTCAATCATTGTACAGAATCTCAATGATTGACGGCTAACGATAGATTGATGACTAATTTCACATATGATTAATGCTTAATATGATGTACGACTAATGATTAACGAGAATAATTTAATCATGACTAAATTTCTGATAATATTTCATCATGGGATGAAATATTATCAGAATTAGTCATGATTATTTATTTAAATAAATAAATAATCATGACTAATTCTGATAATATTTCATCCCATGATGATTTAATGAATATGTCAATCGTTTAGTTGATTTTGTGCCATACTCTGATAAATCTTTGATCATCTTTAAGACTATTTCCCCTTGGCTTGAAAAAATTAGTAAGTAGTAATGTAGTCCGTAAATTGAAAGCATATTACAGTATTTCAGCTTGATCTATCCTTCTTCATGTAATGGACGAGGAATAATATTATTCATGCAACGACTGTTCGGAAAAATATGATAAACATCAGGTAGTCCTACATGACTATAGAATATTGATCTATGAAAGCAGATACAATCGTGTTTTGAAGAAATAAGATCTACCGCTGGTAAGTGTAGTTGAAGAGCTGGTCATAACTTGCAAACCATTGATAATTATCATTACAGTAAACAGTAACTCCCCTTATAAGGAATAATTGAGAACTCTAACGTATATAGAAAATAATTTCGGGGTCTGGGAGCACTTAGGCATTTGGGGTGTAGGGAAAATTTTAAATATTTTAGTGTAAAATGGTGACTTTTAAGGTCCTCTGGACACCGAGTAGACCAAGGTAAATGTAGAAGACATTTTTCGTTGATATGGTCTTTCTTTACATGAAATGTTCTCACAAAAAAAAACTTTTGGGGGGGGGATGCAGTCCCCTCACCCCCCCCCCCCTTATATACGCCCATGATTGAGAAGAGAAACGTTATTAATTGAGATTGTCTGGGTTCAACAAAATCAGGAACGCACTGAAATACATCCGGAACATGTCATTCTATTTTCATAATCCTGAAATTCAAGCCAAAATGTCTGAAATAAAAGTTCTTTTTTATATAAAAGTCTAGTTTTATTAACTATTAGAACCCCAAACTTACAATCTTGAGAACATGTATAAGCTTTATATAGACCCAAGTTCAGAAGACGTTTTATTCTTTAGGACGTGATTTAATTTCTATGTGTAAATAGTCACCTGAAAAAAAAGTTTTATGATATGCTAATGGATTCGACCTTTCAAATTAGACATATTTGAAATTGGCTATTTCAGGAACGCAAGGGCTCGATAGGTGGGTTTTTATCTGGGCAATCGTGACCTTACAGTTTTTTTATATGACCCAAACCAACATCAACAACAAGGAAAATACGCCGGTTAAAGATCTGATGATCAACTCTATTCCACCTGCCATACACGACCTAAGAGTACTTTTAACCACTTGAGGTCTGGAAGCCACTTGGAGGTCAAATTAATGTCCAATTCAAACAGTTTTGATTGCAAGTAGTTCAACAATCAAAATCTGGCTACCCGTCCACCAGTCGCATACTTTTTTACAGCGGATGGTGGCGGCAGGATTGCGTGCACATGTGCGTCGGTAACGCCAAACAAAACTGTCATTTGGCGTATCATTTACAGCGGATGGTGGCGGCAGGATTGCGTGCACATGTGCGTCGGTAACGCCGAACAAAACTGTCATTTGGCGTATCATTTACAGCGGATGGTGGCGGCAGGATTGCGTGCACATGTGCGTCGGTAACGCCGAACAAAACTGTCATTTGGCGTATCATTTACAGCGGATGGTGGCGGCAGGATTGCGTGCACATGTGCGTCGGTGACGCCGAACAAAACTGTCATTTGGCGTATCATTTAAAACTTTAGTTTTATACGTTTAATGTAATCTATATTTCAAACCGTTTAAATCCCAAATATTCACGAAAAACCGGTAAAATATTAAAAGATCAGACTCACAAGAATCGTGTCAGTTTAACCCTTAAGTAGGGAGGTGGTTAACCCTTACGTCAGTAGGGAGGTGGGGTGCTGACAACACCCTAATGAAAAAAATTCCCCCCACAAAAAGGGGGTTTTAAAATTAGCAACTTCTTTATTGTTTTACTTTTTTAAACCATTACCAAAATTGTATAAGCAAATAATTAATTAAAATGCTCAAATATGGTATTTTTTTAAATAATAAAATTTTAATCGTTTTTCTTCATTTGTAATTTTCTTTTTATCCAGTTATCAAAAATATGGCTTTGTTGAATAATGAAAAATTCTTAATCAAGTTAAAATTGCTTATTAAGGGATAGAAGAAGACAAATAAAGTACTTATTTAAAAAAAAATATGTTTGCAAAGTATACAAATTTAACCTGTAAAATACACCATATCGCTAACTCTAAACCACCGCAATAAATTTGTTTCATGTCATTCATACGCATAAAAGTTTTACAAAAACAACAAAAAATCGTGGCCAATAGCGGCGACGTCCAGGGGGCAGTCAGGAATTTTCTCAGTGAGCCCTGAGATGAGAAAATTCCTGTCGCAGGTGGGGATCGAACCCACCATCTCCCACTTGTGAATCTAGCGCGCTTGCCACTAGACCACGGGAGACCCCTCGTTGTTTTATTATCTAAACTTTTCTTTTCGTGTGTCAAGAGCAAACGGCACATCAACCAGAATGTCTATTCTCCGTTTTTGGTGCTGGTTCTGCTCATCTTCCTATGACCGGTCATCCGATCATTTTGGCCGCATGATGTATTTTGAAATCTAAGATTCTGTTGCTTTCTTTTCAATTTGTGGTTAAGTCAGTTTAAGCCCAATATTTATCAAGAACTCGACCCTCACCAGAGTTCGTAGTAGGATTATTTGCTACATATATTGCCTGAGAGTTAATGCCGGTTATGTGGAGGATTCTAAAGAAGACAGTTAGAGGACACACCGAGCTACAGGATATGTATCTTGACAATGATTTCTACATCACCTTTTTGTAGATTATAAAATGTTACTATTTCTAGCTTCTCATCTCAGACTGCTATAGTGATTCTTCATCCGACTATTCACTTTATGTTTCATGTGATGATTTTTCATAAATATCTCTTTGTGTTGAATCTGTAGTCCGTTAGGGGGCTGAAAAAGAAATTCGCGAAAAACGAATGATTTATCGAGAAAAACAGAAGGACGTCCAGAAAGTATCTTCTGTCAAAAGATTTAGTGAATTAAATAACCGTTTTTTTTAAGGAAATTTTGTCTATTTTATGATCGCATAACTAGAATTTAATTATCTTGAACTGCTTTTAAGCAATCCTTTCTTATTCAATAAAAAATATGTGTACGTTAATAAACAGAAAATTTGACATAACTGCTTTTTCCTTAGGAATCGGACCATACTTCAAATGAACTTTTTTGTTGGAAATGATGTCTAGAATCACCTCCTAGAGTTTGGCTACTTAGACCTGAATCACCCTGTATATATATATATATATATATATATATATATATATATATATAGAGAGAGAGAGAGAGAGAGAGAGAGAGAGAGAGAGAGAGAGAAATGAAATATTCCAAACCGAATCCTTAACGAAGAGACATCCCTGGAACTGATAACCCTATATTTTGTCTCGAATAAAACCTATTAAACCAGCCCCACCTCTGAGCAGGGATAAAACAGGCTAAAAATGAATACATACAAATAACTAAGATTTTTCCTATAGATGCTTTTATGTTTGATGGATGTTCAAGATTTGAGTAAGTTAAGAAAAAACCTAAAATAATTATAGTGTTTTTAAACATTAAAATAAAAAAGCTTGATAATTTGCGTTTCTTTCTTAATATTTAATCATGTGGGTTATATAACTAGTTTAAGGAAAGAAATTTATCCTATGTACTTCCTTATGGATTCTTTCTGTTTATTTATTTCAGTTTTTATACGTATTTACAGAACTGAATTTGTAATGGCAAGTGAAATGCCATTGATTTTATTCATTCAACGCATTTTCATTTATTTTATTTATACTCATTTAGAGTGATTTGTGGATTTATCATATTCATTATATGTGTTGTGTTCATTTTCGTGGTTATCACGTTCATGTGGTTTCATGACACCTGGACACACCGGACCTCCACTATTTTATTTATAATAACTTCAATCTAACAGAGGTAAATAAGGAAAAATGAATGTTTTTGGAGTTCTATCCAATCTATATGACCGACCCACCAGGAGAAAAGAAGAAGCATCACTAGACTGCGTATCAGGCATTTTTTGCTGACATCTCGCCAATTAATGATGAGGCAGGACAGACCTCAAAAAACAGAAATATTTACAATAATATTTAGAAATTTTAAAAAGGTATACGACTAACCAAAAGTAAAGAAATGAATACAATTATTACTACCTATATACCTCTATGAGTAATCATATATATATATATATATATATATATATATATATATATATATGGCTGTCTGCTCTGTAGCAGCTAAAAAAATGGTCCGATTTAGATTAAATTTGGTACACAAATATTTTTCCTAATTTAAAACGTCTAGATCGTTAATCGGCAGAATTCGTTCACCGGCGAAAAATCGTGTTTTTGCGTTTATAGGCTTCCAGTTACATTTTGTTTATATTTTTTAACACAATGATACTACTGAAACCATTTTTAATGCTATATCTGTATTCATTTTCGAGAAAATTGAATACAACAAGAAGATACAAAAATTGTATTTTTAGCGCGGTTCCTCCCTCCCCCATAGGGAGGAACCCCGCTTATAAGGTTGATACAATGAAACAATCCGGAAGTGCCGACTAGAAAATTTCGCGTTTCAGAACCCCTAGAAACCAAAAATAACGGTGGTTCAAATTTGTATATATATATATATATATATATATATATATATATATATTTGTCTGTTCGCTCTCTAGGTAGAAGACGAATGGTCCGATTTTGATGAAATTTGGTACAAAAATCTGTCGTCCAATTTGAAAGGTCAAGTTCGTTAACCAGCAAAATCCGCCCACTGGAAGATGGCGTTTGGGGTGAAATTCGCGCATAAAAAATCGTAACGCTTACGTTTTTGAGTTCATAAGCTTGTAAGTACTCGTTTTATAGGCTTCTTGGGCTAGGAAAACGAATGAAACCATTTTCAAGGCGATAGCTTTAACCGTTGTCGAGAAAATTGGAAAAATAGTTTTTGAATACCGTTTTTGGTTTGGGTACTTAGAATAACGGGATTCAGTTGAAACATTATCTGCATGTTCTACTTTCATTAAAACTAATATGTTGAAAGTTATGTTACGTTTGGAGTTAAGGAAGGGTTAGAATAAAATATTTTATGAACAGACATGAAAAGTTTTGGAAACTTCGTATACTTCCATTAATATCTCGAACACGGTTGGGAAATCGTGGTAAGTGGATTGAAACTATTTGAAAGCTTACTAAATTCTCTACAAAAATGATTCTAAAACTATTTTTGATTAGGTTATGTCAATCGGAGAAATAAGTGCTTAAAACTTCAAATACGTCTGTTTTGTTCTTATGAACGGGTTTTTGTCGTTCTTTTTGTAATTTTTGTCTCTTTCCCTTGGTTTTTTATTGCTTTTTATTTTTGTAATTTCTTATGTTGTATTTTTAAGGAAAATGTATGTGTGTGTAAAACAGGATAGGTAAAATGAGACCAATTTTCTGTTGTCAGAAATAATAAAAAGTTTTGGGAACTTCGTATAATTTCTTAATATCTCGAAAACGGTTGAAAATCTTGGGAAGCGAAAGGTTACCATTCGAAAGCTTACTAAATGGTCTACAAGAAGGGTTCTAAAGAAAGTTTTGAATAAGCGATGTCAATCGGAGAAATAAGTGCTTAAAACTTTTAAGTAATTGATTTCGCTTATTCGAACAGTTCTTTTTGTCTTTGATTTTGGTACTTAGAATTATGGGATTCAGTTGAAACATTTTCTGCAAGTTCGAATTTTATCAACACTAATATGTTGAAATTTTGGTTACGTTTGGAGTAAAGGAAGGGTTAGAATAAAATATTTTATTAACAGACAAGAAAAGTTTTGGTAACCTTTTATACTTTCGTTAGTATCTCGAAAACCGTTGACAATCTTGGGAAGCGAAAGGTTACCATTCGAAAGCTTACTAAATGGTCTACAAAAAAGGTTCTAAAGAAAGTTTTGAATAAGCGATGTCAATCGGATAAATAAGTGCTTAAACTTTGAAGTAATTGATTTTGTTTATTCGAACGGTTCTTTTGTCTTTGATTTTGGTACTTCGAATTATGGGATTCAGTTGAAACATTTTCTTCATGTTCTAATTTCATTAAAACTAATATGTTGAAAGTTATGTTACGTTTGGAGTTAAGGAAGGGTTAAATTAAAATAATTTATTAATAGAGATGAAAAGCTTTGGAAACTTCGTATACTTTCCTTAATATCTCGAAAACGGTTGAGAATCTTGGTAAACGGATGGTTACCATTCGAAAGCTTACTAAATGCTCTAGAAAACAGGTTCTGAAGAAAGTTTTGATTAGGCGATGTCAAACGGAGAAATAAGCACATATAACTTAGAAGTTTGATAAACGATAATTGATTTCGTTTATTTATACGGTTCTTTTTGTCTGTTTTTATTTCTTGTTATTTTGTTATTGCTTCTAGGAGGAGGATGTATTTCTCAATAAAACAGGGGAATAAATACAAATTCTTTGAACCTGTAACAGAACTGAAAACGTAAATATTCTCCGTGTAGAGTCAGTCCGGGTCGAGGTAGTAGGCCGGTTCAGGTAGGCTTTTATTGCACTTCATAAATCAAGATTCATTGTTCTCATCAAGCATTCTAGGACAGCTGACAGTTACCTTTACCTGTAGGAAGTCATGCAGCCAAATGCTATACTAGAAATATAATTATATTTTGTGGTTGAATGTGGCCGTAGTTCAATAAAAAATAACACTACTTTCTCATTTTCATGTACAATTTTATTTTGTTTAATTGCATTTAAAAGTAAAATGGATATGTTAGCACTGCAAGTTAAGTAAATTAGAAATATATTCGTAGAAGAGTCTTCGTAGACCGAAACTTGGGACGGCAGAAAGAGTAATTTCTGCTTAGGATAGTTTCATCCCTAGCCGAAAATCTTGTTTTTTGTTTCATATTTGTTTACATTAGGAATGATCCAAACAAAGTAATAACTGTTTCTATTCTAAGTCTACAAAATAACACTAGGGATACGAATGGAACCGCGCTAAGATGACGCAGTTCCTGCGAGTCGGACTTTTCTAACTACTTTTCGTTTCCATCATTTGAAAAAGACGGACTTACCTTAGAAAACTTTCTATTTGATTTATTTACATTTTAACCTCCTTTTGACACAGCATTTTAGGACGGATTACCTACAGGTCACCACCCTTTTCTATCCAGGGTAAGGCTGATTTCTTGTCTTTTTTTTTTTTGACAATAAAAACGGACGGAATTTTCGACAAATTTCTTCAAATCTTTATCGATCCTACGCAGTAGACATAGAAAATTACCCCCGTTAAAATATATATATATATATATATATATATATATATATGTGTGTGTGTGTGTGTGTTTGTGTGTGTGTGTGTGTGTGTGTGTGTGTGTGTGTGTGTGTGTGTGTGCGTGTGTGTGTGTGTGTGTGTGTGTGTGTGTTAACGCGATGGACGCCAGGTTTTTTTGTTAAAGAGAAAAATGCGTTGTAAAAATAAACTAAATCCGTTCATTAGGAGAGGGGGTTTACCCTGGAGCGAAATTGATATTTCGTGTTGTATCGAAACTCGAAATTCGTCTTGGTTATCTAATTAGAAAGAATTGTAAAAATTAACTAAATCGGTCAATCGGAAGGGGGGTTTACTTACACTAGGTTTGAATAGAATTTTCCTATGAAACGTTAGTTGGCAAAGCTGCCGCTAGGAGGGCCTCTGTCTTCATATTACTTCCATTTAAAAAAAAAATAAAATTAATTAAAATTTTAACGTCCGTTATTATTAACTACCAATTTTAGGACGGTTTATCTATAGGTTACCTAAAAGTATCTATACGTTATCTATAAATACATTTGTTAAAATCCTCATAATTAAAGACATTTTCATTTTGAATAACATTTTGTTTCTCAAATCCACCGCTAGGGGTGCTGTATGAAAATGAGAAACGTATTGGTAATAGTGTTTCCCCATGGCGAACGTTGTGAATGTGCCTTAAACTTCCTTCTCTTTGAGATGTTATATTTTTCACGAAAGAACAAAACCTAGCAATAACTGCTTCTACTCATTTGCTAATGACACTAGTGATAAGAACAGAACCGCGCTAAGGTTCCTGCGAGTCGTACATTTTATTTATTTTTTCTATTTTATATATCTTTGTTATACAAAAGTGACCGTCCTTGCAAGTATAAATACATGAATAGGAATAAATTGCTTGAAGGTTAATTCCCGAAGCTCGGTTATGCAGACAATAGAAGCGAACGAAGCCCATGACAATGACGAAGGGTTTAGAAGGCCATGGGTCATTAACGCAAGAAGGCTTCGTGGAACTTCAGGAATAGGAAAGGTTTGGAGTAGTCACGATGTAGTCAATATTTACACAATATGGCTTCTGTTTGGATAGCATGGCCTCCAACAGGTTGTCTAGGCTTTTGGCGAGATATTTAGCAAAACAATCCCTACATTAATATTAATGCTTTTAACTTAGAAGAGATCGTTGACTGCGGAGATCATCAAGATGGAGGGAGACGGGGTTCCGTCATAACTGTGGAATAAGAGTACGCTTTTTCATGAACTACCAAGCTTTCGAATGGTCAAAATATTCACGAAAATATACTAGGATCCGAAAACTTTTCATGTGTGTTTATACAAATTGTTTTTCGAATACTTCCTTAACCCTTGGTGTGTATAAAACCTCAGACGCAATACCACTGTATAAAGTGTCTGGCAGACAAGCAGCAACTGCAATGTTATTTTCAATACAAATAAGGAGTTAATTAACACAATTTTTGTCAAATCAACATTTTATTTGTTAAAATAAAGTAATTAGACTTACTCCCAAGTAGTCTATAGGGCGTAAAAACTAGAAACAATGTTCCATGTAGGAAAAACAACGAATCTGAGAACATTACGATTCTGAGAACGTTATTAGCCCTCGGTATTCTGACTTTTTGGTAACGAAATAACAACAAGGAACTACGACTCTAAGAATCAGACTTATGGACAAGAAGAACAACGTCAAAAATGAAGAAAACATTTCAAATACGAGTAAAATATGGTATCACAAAACTCTCTTTTCGGAATCCAGGCAGTTCATGCAGACTTTTCGGGAACATCCGAGGCAGATTGGGTTTTTGAATTCGTTTGATTTATAAACCATTCTAAGCAAAT
The DNA here is from genome assembly GCA_946811695.1 of Gonocerus acuteangulatus. Classification (NCBI taxonomy): domain Eukaryota; kingdom Metazoa; phylum Arthropoda; class Insecta; order Hemiptera; family Coreidae; genus Gonocerus; species Gonocerus acuteangulatus. Next base: position 33,013,641 of record OX328124.1, read on the forward strand.
AGTTCTTCATCATCATAATCTCGCTACTCATCATCAGATTCAGCGAAGTCTAGGTCATCAGGATGAAAAATATCCTCATCCTGATTCATAGATTAACCTCAACTGACAGCGTATAAAGTGTCTGAGGGACACGGTGGGTTTCACTAACTCGGGAAGAGAGTACTTCTCCTGGCTGTTAGATCACAACTGAAGGTTTGAATGGAACCTTCTATAGAGTAGGGAGAGCTACTGAGCATGTGGGATATCCTGGATTCTCACTCCTGCCAAAATATTTCACTGAAATTTCCCTCGTGTCTGTCAGACACTTTATACACACCAAGGGTTAAATGTAACCAAATTTAAAATATATCAGTAGACGAATTTGAAACATGTAGAAAATATTTCAACTGAATCCAACGATTTTAAGTACCCCAACCGGAAATTAGTTGAAAAACTATTTTTATCAAATTTTCTCGAAAACGGTTGCTGATATCACGTTGAAAATGGTATCATTCGTCCTTCTACGTTAGAGAACCTATAAAACTAATCCTAGCGTGAATGGTCAGATTAGCGTGTCACAAAGTCATGCTTATTCTTGGTGTGGTTTGGAAAACTTGGTAAAACATGGTATATTCTTGGTGTGAGTAGAAAAATTCCCCTTCGACGGAACGAAATGAACACATCCTAAACTATAGTAGTACGGGCATTGATGTCGTTAGTACCCTACTCTTTAATGACCCTCATACCCGTAGAAATGAACACATCCTAAACTATAGTAGTACGGGCATTGATGTCGTTAGTACCCTACTCTTTAATGACCCTCATACCCGTAGAAATGAACACATCCTAAACTATAGTAGTACAGGCATTGATGTCGTTAGTACCCTACTCTTTAATGACCCTCATACCCGTAGAAATGAACACATCCTAAACTATAGTAGTCCGGGCATTGATGTCGTTAGTACCCTACTCTTTAATGACCCTCATACCCGTAGTAATGTCAGTAGGTAAAGAAAGTATAGTTTTTATTTCTGACTAACGAGACGTTATTAAAGATTATTAATTATTAACTTTAATGATACATGAGGCATTTTGAGTTAAGGAAATGTGTGATTTTTAAATCTTCGACAATAGAACTGTATTTCAAGACTTGAGGATTTTTTTTTTGTTTTTGTTTTTCATTCATTTTAACTTTTTTTTTTAAATACATAGTTTCTTATCATTATTTAAATTTTAACGTCCATTATTATTAACTACCAATTTTAGTACGGTTTATCTATAGGTTACCTAAAAGTATCTATATGTTATCTATAAATACATTTGCTTAAAATCCTCATGATTAAAGATATTTCCATTTTGAATAACATTTTGTTTTTGATTTTTGTTCATTTTAACTTTTTTTTTACTTAAATTCATTTTAACTACTGCAGTTTAATACATTCGGCCTAAGTAAATTAAGGTTCTATTACTAAAGCGTAATTACCACCATCAATGGACCTTCTCGCTTTGATTAGCAAAGAAATGTGCACGAAATGTATCCATCTTTATGTGCAATTATTATGCTTTGAATGGTTTCATTGGAATGATGACGCTTCTGCGGTTACACGCGATTAATCTTCGCCCTCCACTCAGTGGAGCATTAGAAATCTCTAAGTGGTTCTGGGCAATGACTAGGTGTAGAAATATTGTCTGGCTTGGTGATGGCACTTGAGCGCGTAACTAAGGTTTTCAGGGCACTTGAAATACTCTTCTAGATATAATTAAACCATATCGATCAAAACTGATTTTAGAATTATTGCACGAGAAATGTTTATTTATGTAAATATATTTTTCACAGATTATTTTTATTATTTTTTCTTATTACTCTATTTATTCATTATTTTTTTATATAGATAAATTGTTCACTGTTTATTTTGTTGTTGGAGCCACGCTAAGATTACGCGGTTCCTGCGAGTCGGACTTTTTTCGGAAGAGAAGCCACTACCCTTACGAACTCAAACACCGGGTGAGTAGTTCGAAAGTTTATCTTGACATTATCGACGGATCAAGGGAAATATTGGAATCTTCTGAAGATTACCAATAAAACATTTTTTTTCAGATAGGGAGCGATAATCATTAACAAGGGAACATCCCCAAGTGTCCGAAGCCGATTTTTATGACACTTTGTATATTTATTAAACACGTGGAAATAATCGATACGTATTTTTTATATCGCCCCAATCACGTTTATGGAATGAAACCACCATTCCAAAGTACACGTAAAATATTCTAACAAGGAGAGTATGCAATGGTGGGTTCACCGATTTGGTCCATTATTTTCTTCTTTTTCTGGTGTTTCTACATCGAAATATAGTCGACACGTGTCCAAGCGTTCCGTCCAATGCGCCTTAGGAGCCGAGAAATAAAATAAAATAGGTTGAAAATGCTTTATTTTATATATCGAGTTTAGAACATTATATCGACATGATTCTTTCACCAATTCATTTGCTTGAGAGAGTAGATTAAAGAACAAATAGAATATTTAAACAATTTATATTTTATCAAGTAAATTTAAAAATATGCTTATCTTTGAATGAAACTAGCATTATACATTTGTTTACACCACAAATCATAGCAGATTTAAAATCAGCACCCCAAGAAACTTTAATGAGGTAAATATCATAAAAACAAAAAATATTACTTTTTTTCCTCGTACACCGAGAGATACTGGAGAGTTGTCTCTTCCGGAGAGGAAAAAAGTATTATTTTTTGAAGTTTGAGAGAAAAAATGAAATTACCAATAATACGTATTAAAGCTTAGCTAATATTTGTTTGTTAGATAACTCTTTGTTTGTTTGTTTAGTCATTGATTTTATTTTTCTTAAAAAAACAAAACAACTTTTTCAATTAAGAACTCGTTTGTCTAATGACATCTGATAAGGCTATTTGTTGCCAAAAACAGCCTTTGAAAAGAGCTGTAAAGAAGGTTGATTATTAATTATCATAGACTAATTGATGTGCAGAAATAGAATGATGATAGATTCTCATTCATTCGGCATAGATGATTCATTAAGAAACACAGCACTCGTTGGTGAAGGTCCTTCGGGAACCAAACAAGGACACGCATTCAGCTTAGGCATTTCTCCAGGGCACTCCCTTTTAGCGTCTATTCTCTCTACTTCTAGAAGGGGGGGACTTAGCTTATGATGGCGACCACAAGACAAAATCCAGAAGTGTTGACTATAAATGTCGACGTTTCATAACCCAGAGCTCAGAAAAGAGTCGGTCCTTCGAATTTGTTTCATCATCATCATATCCGGCGCAACAACCCGACACCGGGTCTGGGCCGCCTCCAAAAGCCTCGGTCCTCTGCATCAGCTTCCCAGGTCCCAGCTGGTCTCCTGCATCTGAGTTGAAGGCATCTGCCCTTCTCATGTTTGGCTGCCAACTCTCCGTTTTCCAGTCATAATTTTTTTAATTAATTCGAATTTGTTTAATGGAATTTATTTGCTCAAAGAACTGCAATGTTACCGTTGCTAACGATTCTGCTTTTCAATTATATTTCTGTTAGTAGTGTTCTATAGTATCTTTCTGTAGTCGATTGTATGTCACAGTGTTTGTAACAAAACTAATCCGAAATGGCTTGACCGATTTTTATGAAATTTCTTGTGTATAGTTAGTAGGCCTGAGAATAGGATGTAAACTATTTTTCATACCCCTAAGTGATAAGGGTGCCCCACCATACAATTTTGTTTTTAATTTTTTTGACAAAATTGTTTATTTACATTGTTTCATGATTTTGCATTAAAAACTACATAAAACCTTAAATGTTCACACTTCTACCACCAATCCCCATATTTTAATAGCGATATTAGTACTTTGATAATTTTCAACCCTTGGTGGTCGATAACTGATCAATTATCACTCGATCAGATTTCCCCGCCAGGTGTCTACCGGTGTCACTTCTCATTTAGAAAACAGCAAGGACCAGGGATGAGAACAGAGCCGATGTCCTGTCTTCCTCACACAATAAGCTTTCTCTCACTCCCTACACAGTTTTTATTCCCATAGATGTGCCAGTTTAATTCAAACGCGTTAAGTTTCCAACTACATTGGCATTCTCAATGACAATCAATAAGTCGCAAAGCTAAACGATGCCTGTTTGTGGCTTTGATTTGGGCACACCTTGTTTTTTACTCGGACAATTATTTGTGGCATGTTCTCATGTGGGAAAACCATCCAGTTTGTATGTGTTGGTTGTTTTATTGTTTATTTTTCTTAAAACATATTTTCACTTTAGTAATATTTTTTTTAGGATAATTATTTAGTGTATGAAAAATATTGAGTTTTAGGATTTCCTAGCTATTTTGTAAATTTGAATACATATTTTGCAGATTTATTACTGTTTATTTCTTAATGTTCTTGTTCTATACATTGTAGTTGTATAAAAATTAAAAAAAAAAAAAAAATCAGTCCCATAACGAGGGCCCTGAGGGGCAGATACTATAAAGGTATCTGATGTACAACAATTAAAAAGAAAAAATTGATTTTTTTTTTTTTTTCATTCATCTTTTCAAAGTATGGGGTAAAATTTACCCCATGGTGTCATTACCGTACATGTCAATGACAGCGTCAATTCAGGGTTAAAATATAAATTAAAAAAAAAGAAAAAGGAAACTATTATTTTAAAAACAATTGTCTAGTCAGGAATAAAGAAAAAAAATGTTTGTTAATGATACTTTATTTATTAGCTTATTGCCATTCCTTAACCCTTAATTAGTGGCGTGCTTTTTCTTCCATAACTAATGGTGTCGGGGCCTCAGTGAAACAAACTTTAAATTGTTTTTTTTGGGGTAAAGTAATTTAAATAAATAATAATAAACAATAATATTTATTGAAATATAGAGATTTCAAAGGGCAAAGGTCGAATAAACAAATACATTCGGGTCAATATGACTCGACGCCACTAATTAAGGGTTAAAAATGATCCATTTGTTGTCATATGAACATTCCTGTGCTTAGAATATCCCTCCAGATATTTTTTCATTATTCTAAGCCATACGAATGATAATTGCGCACACACTAAATATTTGTTTACTAATTAAATAAGTAAAAAATAAATAGCTGATCTACAAAATAAGCAGGAATTAAGGGAAAGAGTAAGCAAAATCACTTCCATACATAGTTTATTATTTATTATATATTTTAACATTTATTAAATGTTTTTTACCCTCAATTAATATTCATACATATTTTAGGAACCGTCGTAACAATGATTTGTACTTATAATAAGTTACATTTAGAAAAAAACATCGAATTAGAACAACACTGAAAACAAATAGAGATCATACTTCATCCTTAACATTTGGATAAGAAAATGCACATAAATATTTAACTAATCAAAAGTCTAGATTTAGTTACTTAATCAAATTGCCAATAACGCGATGGAAATTAATTAGTTTTTGTTGTTGCAAAAGTGGCCACATTTCAGACATAATTTAGGGGGCTCCAAGTTATTTTCGTAGTTTGGCTCAAACACATCGGAAGCACCAACAGACTGGGAACGATTTGCTCTTCCCTCAGGTGGCTCATTATCGTTTTCATCATCTGAGAACAAGTAAACATTATATGAACTTATAACAAATTCATGTATCTTTAATTTATTTATTTATTTGTTTTGGCTTCACAATGATGGTGATTTGCCTGAAAAACAAGTATAAATAATATTGTAATATTGTAACTTCAAACTCAATAAAAACTGATTATGTCTCGTTTAGGACCAGAGAAGGCCTTGAGAGATCAGGCAAGTGAGATAGTATTTAATATTTACCAATACTTAGTCAAAGCTAAGGCTGCTACAATTTAAGCTATAGCCTGCTCAAATAGATCAACAAATCATTTAGTTGGAGGGAAAAGGGCGTGGCCTATATTCCCTGTGCAAGTGCAAGAAATTGGAGGTAAAAATTTCTTATAAGAAATGTAAGGAATTATAAGTGTAAGCTTATCACTAGAAAGTTTAAAACGTTTTTAGTCTTAGATTTAGCTAAGTATTGATAAATATTTCCTCTATCTGACACTATTTCTTTTGTCTGACCTTTCAAAGCCTTCCCTAGTCTTAAACAAGACATAATCAGTTTTTATGTTTCACGTATCGTGTTGCTCCTTAAATTGGGAGTTTGCAAATGGTGGAGCCGTCGGGAATATTTCCCTCAAAATTTCGTGCATGCGGAATTGAACACTTCCGTCTAACTGAACAGGCTATATTTAACTAGTTAGTTGTGACATGATTGACTTGCTATTGAATCTGTTCTATAGGATAACCTTCTATTTTTACATTTTTCTGCTACCAGATAGGATACCAATCCTAGGATACATCAAAGAGGCCTTGTAATTGAAAAAACAAATAATAATGAACAATAATTGATCCCTTACCGCTTCCTTCGTCTTTATCTTGCGGTGAAGGGTCCGATGCAGCTCTGTTTTCGGAGCAAGTTGGAAGAGCAGCAGTCTTCGTCAAGCCTACGCAATACTGGACTAGATCAAGGCGGGAATCTAGAGAGAACTGTTTGCCCTGTTGCATCATCCTCCTCCGGACTTCATTAACACAAAAAACATTCTCTCAATAATTCAAAGCAGATTATCCTTTATTCTTAATAATAATCTGGGGTTCAGTCATAATAGTTAATGAAACCACATTTTAAATAAAAAATGTGTTTTTACATTTCTATTTGATATCCTAGTTTCTTAAGGCTTTTCTTGAGTTCACAAAAGTATACTTGGGCCTTTTTGCGAAGACCACATCCAGTTACTCGTGAAGTATCTGTAGTGATTATAACAGTAATTTAGCGCATGCGCATAACTCATTAGCATTTTTATTGGTTGATTCCTAAGAGCAATTCTATTGGTTGTTGCTGGTAATAAAGTAACCTTCAACACTGTAGACAACCCAACTTGCAAAAATTAATAGAATTCTATTAATTTTAGTGAGTTGGATTGACTACAGTCTTGATATCTTCTTAAGCGAGCGGAAACACATAGCACATATGCCCATAATGCGAAATAAATATAAAATATAAATACTAATAGAACCATCGGCAAAAAAATCTATGAGGAGGCCCCTTCCACAATTACCACTGATTAACCTATTTATTCATAAATATTGCTTGTTGAAATATATTATGCTTATTTCCATTTATGCTTTATAAGCCTAAAAAAATTATTTACAAATAAAGGTTATCTAAGGGTTAGTTAAAAACCATGTTTAATAAATATAGTAGTCAAAAAAAAGTTATTTTTAGTATCAATTGCAGTGATTTTTCATTACTATATTAACTTTTCATTACTATATTTACTTATATAATATGGTTTCTGGAGGCCTAATGGCCATGAGGGTTAAGACGTGAGCACTTAACACTCCGAGCCAAGGGTCGTGGGTTCGATTCCTACTAGGGGTGGTGGCTTTTCTTTAGAAAAAAGAAAAGGCATCAGCCCTATCCTGGCTAGAAAAACGTGGTAACCTATAGATAACCCGTCCTAAAAATTTGTAGTTAATAATAAATGGACATTAAAATTTAAATTAAATAATGGAGACCCGGTAGCCGTGAGGGTTAAGGCGTGAGCTCTTAACACTCCGTGCCAAAGGTCGTGGGTTCGATTCCCACTAGGGGCGGTGGCTTTTCTTTCGAAAAAAGAAAAGGCATCACCCCTATCCTGGCTAGAAAAGGGTGGTAACCTATAGATAACCCGTCCTAAAATTCGTAGTTAATAATAAATGGACGTTAAAATTTAAATAATAATAAAATTAAATAATATGGTTTCTAACCTTAGATAACCTGTAAAGAACCTTTAAGCTAATCAGTGATTACCAGAAGCACTGTACATCAAATCAGATACTTCAAAGTAACTGGATGTGGTCTTCCCAAAAAGACCCATATACTTTTTGAGGTCTTTGATTTGAGGCCAAACAAAATCTAAGTGAGCTAACCATGAGCTGTCAAGCAGAACACATTAAAGCTCTGATGATGGAGCCGATGGAAGTGCTTAATGCTGATAATAAAAAATTTGATGTGAAAGAAGTGACTTCCTTATATTCTTCTTAGATTTCTAAATTTATATTTCTCCAAGTGAGTTTGATCTTTCTTCTGGAAAGGAACCTTTTGGAATTTTTATTGTGATAAATTTGAACAGATTGAAATTGACAAATAGAAAATTACTATAACAGTCAAAATATCATATCATATCATACAATAGAAGACCTCAAAAAAAGTTCGATATGGGAACACATTTGATATTTACATAAAATGAAAATATGTCATTATTTTCATATACATTACGTTGTAGAGTCAGTAAAAAGTGGTACACAACTTTAACCACTTTATTAGGAATATACAATCAGCCCATAATTCCCCCCCCCCCCCAAAAAAAAAGTGTAAAGGTTGTGAGCATTGTTGCATAGGAGAATCCTCAAATTTTAATGAAAATAATTAAACAGCATGTAAAAAGCTTAAACACTAACAAAACTAAACTAACTGTACTTATAGACTATAAGAGTCTTATGACTATGATAACATCTAAACAATTGATAGAGAAATAATATCACAAAAAGAAAAAATAAAGAAAATCTGCAAAGTATTAAAAATGATGAAAAAGAAATAGAAAACAACTATGTCTTGATAATATATTGAAAAATTAATCTATTTTAACTTATGACAAGATCAGCTTATTTGAAACTTTTCTAGCAGGCCAATGGTGGGGAGATCACAATAAAGATATGGCGCAACAACTCACCTACTGGTTTGAGGTATATATATATTTTTTTTAAATGATGATTAATATAATTATTGACTAAAAACTGAGGTACATTTTAAATTATTAGTTGTTATTACTTATGGATTTTTAAAAACATTGTGTGGACTGGAATGGCCCTTAAAGAGTTGGTAAACTAAGACCATGAAACATGAAGGGCTAAATATTTAATATAGAACTTTAAAAAACAAGTTGTGTGCCACTTTTTATTGGCCCTTTGCCACTAAATATTAGAAAAAAATGAAATATGGAGATTCAACTTTCAAAATCTAGGATGGAAACTAACCTGGACTTCCTTTGCAGATATTTGCTAAGAATGACCAACCTTTTGACCATTCTGGGAAGGGGTTGTCGGAATCATAAACAGCAGCAAAACTTGCATTAACTATCTTTGGAGACATTGGAGAATTAGCTAGGAGCAGGCTTGAACCAAATAACTCATTTCTTTCTTTTGTCTCTGTAAAATATTACAATAAAAAGATAAGTATGGTGTATAAATAAATAGATATAATGACTTTAAGAACATGCATTATTCCTTAAATAATATCAATCATTTAATCCTATACCTCCTGGCAAGTAACATTCATATTATTGATGTTTAAAGGTTTGATGAAGCTGTTTTAAAATTTTTAAAATGTTAAGACGAAATTCTTTGTACACTTAATGCATAACCTAGACGTATGGAGAACTTGCATGATATTCTTAGTGAGCTTGACAAAGGTGTCCCAAACAGAGTGTTGGGCATAATCATAATTACGATTACAATTATAATCACAGACCCTGAGGATATGATTATGACTGTTTTAGATTACGATTACACTTTAAATCATACCTTTCATTGTGATTACACTCCTAAAAAAAAAAAAAAAAAAAAAAAAAAAAAAAAAAAAAAAAAAAAAAAAAAAAAAAAAAAGTTGTTGAATTTTTCTGTGTTTACAACTGTAATCACAAATGTTTTCTGTGATTACACCAGCAATCACAGATTTTTTCTTTGATTACAACTTTAATCATAAATTGTTTCTGAGAGTACGTCTACAATCACAAATTTTCTGTGATAACAAATGTAATGACAACTCTTTCTGTGATTACGGATGTAATCACAACTTTTTCTATAATTACGAACGTAATGTCTAATTCTTTGATTCCTGTAAATTGGAATACTTTTATCGGCTATTTATCAGTAATTACCACAATATAAACGGATGGTCAAGACTTAACGATTCATATCTATGACTTTTATTATCTTGATATGATTAGTTTTCCTATTCTCCTGACCAGCTGTGAATTGTGTTGGAGTCTTTTGAGTCTGGAACAAGCAAACATTTAGGGACATACTTTGAAGGAGGTAGACTCCTTAGTAAACTCGTTCAACATTCTATTTTATCATAAAAAAGTTGTAATCATAGAAAAAAAAAATAGTGATTACAGACACAATCAAAGAAAAATTTGTTATTACAGACTTCATCACAGAAAAATATCGTGATTGTGAGTATTAATATAATCAACTGTGTGATTACAAGTGTAATCACAATCACTCTTGTAAATACAATAGTTATCATAATTGTTATAACATCTCCAGGGTCTGTGATTATAATTCTAATCGTAATTATGATTATGCCCAACACTCTGTTTGGAACACCATTTGTCAAGCTCACTAAGAATATCGTGCAAGTTCTGTTTTCTACTATTTCTTTGTTGATGATGAACTATAAATGACAAAGTGATTGGCTTACAGGCAGTAATTTATTCCTGGAGATATACCTACATTGAAAAAAGAAATTTATGGTAACATTAAATAGTGTAGTACTCAGAACACCTCTTTGAGGTACTCGTTTTAGCGCGGTTACTCCCTACCTCCATAGGGAGAACCCGCTTATGAGGTTGACCTCATATTCAGACCCCATAGATCACGAAAATATAGGTGGTTCAAATTTGTATATAAATATATATGTATGTATATATTTATATATATGCTTGTCTGTTCGCTCTCTAGCAAGCTTAAAAATGGTCCGATTTTGATGAAATTTGCTACAAAAATCTGTCGTCTGATTTGAAAGGTCAAGTTCGTTAACCAGCAGAATCCGCCCACTGGAAGATAGTGTTTTGGGCGAAATTCCCGCAAAAAAAAAATCGTAACGCTCACGTTTTTGAGTTTATATGCTTGCGGGTACTTGTTTAATAGGTTTCTTAACATAGGAAAACGAATGAAACCATTTTTAAGGCGATATCTGTAACCGTTTTTGAGAAAAGTGGAATCAATGTTTTTGTAAGTCATTATTTTTTTGTAAGGTAGGGATTGTCGGGGTTCGGTCACTGCTACTTAATAAAACTACATTTTATCATAAAAATGGTTTTATTGTGAAGACGTTTCGGCTTGAACTTCAAGCCTTCATCAGGGCGATGGGAAGGTTGAGAACTATACCTCACCGATGTGAGAAAAATGATCCCACATCGGTGAGGTATAGTTCTCAGCCTTCCCATCGCCCTGAAGAAGGCTTGAAGTTCAAGCCGAAACGTCGGCACAATAAAACCATTTTTACGATAAAATGTAGTATTATTAAGTAGCAGTGACCGAACCCCGACAATCCCTACCTTGCATCATCAACGGTCAACGATCTCCTATCCATTATTTTTTTGTGTGTACTTAGAATCGCGGGATTCAATGGAAATATTTTCTAAATCTTGGAAATTAATCCCAACTAAGATGTTTAAATTTTGGTTATATTTGGAGTTAAGGAAGTATGCGAAAAAAAATATTTTATTAATAGACATGAAAAGTTTTCGGATCTTCATACATTTTTCGTAAATATCTCGATAACGGTTGGGAAAGTGTGATAAGAGGAAGGTAACCATTCTAATGCTTACTAAGTTCTCTCCAAAAAAGGTTCTGAAGCAATATTCGATGGGGCAACGTCAATCAGAGAGATAACCGCTTAAAACTTAAAAAGTGTTTATTTGGTTGTTTTGAACGGGTATTTGTCTTTGTTTGTCTCACTTTTTAATTGGTTGTTTTTAATTTTAAATTGCATTTATCAGTGAAATTAGTATTTTAGTAAAATAAGCCAAGAAACTGTGATATGTATTGGTAATAAGTTTGGAGTGGCTGTGGTAATCATGATGGCAGTGGCTAATCATTATGGCGTATACATAGGTTTGTTTTGAATTCTCCTATCTATATAACCTTCCTCATAGCCTCCAACTGAAGTTATCGTTATTTTTTATTTTATAGAAAGATTTAACCCACGACAGAATGGAATTTTATTCGCCATGAAACACATATTTACAATTGATTATAACAGTAAAACGAATTTGCTAGTAAAACAAGATTCTTAAAATGACAACAAATTTTTGGTTGATTAGAATAGAGCCTTCTCAGCAGTAGTCCAAGAGTAAGTACGTTTTCAGTAAACTGATTGTATTGACTTATACAGATTTAGAATTATCCGCTTCGGTGTAAGTTGGCTACTGTCAGTTTCCTGTGAATTGTGATGCTAATCTATTCCATTTCTTCGAGATGTACGTAACCGCACTAAGATGACGCAGTTCCTGCGAGTCGGACTTTTTTTCTTTAGAGCAGAAAACACCATTAGTATGAGCAATCGATGGGACAGATAGTTCGAATGTTGGTAGCCTTAACCTCATACCACCTATATGCTTCCTGCAAGCTGTGTGATCTAATGCTTGAACTCCATCCAACTTCTTCAGATTGTCATTCATGGAACCCTTATTGAGAAATTAAATAGAGACAAAGTAATAGCTAAAAATTTCATATTCTCACCGCCTAGAGGGACTCGATTTCTTGGTTTTGTTTCTTCATAATCAGACAAAACAGCTGCAGCAGTACTCTTAATTTCCAACCAGTCTTTAACAATGTCATCTACTGTAGTTCTCGAAGAGGTGACAGTAAAACGAATTACATACTTTCCTAAACATTAAATTCACCATTATTTTAAAATACTTATTATAAATTACATAATGCTTTGGTAACAATTTAAAATTTATCAAAATGATACCATAAAATGCTCTCAGTCCAAAGAGCTCAAGATGCAATGAATATTACCTAGGAAAATGGATGAAAAGTTTACCCTTACAATTTTTTCTGTCACAGCTTCAAAGATGAAATTCCCTAACCCTTCCTTCCCTCACCTTTTTGAGAAGACACATAGCGAGCACTTTCTATCTCCTTCAAATCTCTTTGAATTGTGTAGATAATTCAATGTACAAATATGTGTATTTATATTTGTAAATACACATATCAGCAGTTATTTGTAAATATGTATATTTATATATATTTGTGTAGTAATGTAATCACGGTATTACACTAAAAGCTCCCAGGTACACATTTCATAGATATTTTGGTGAGGAGACTCAGATGAAAACATTTTTAAGGCATTATTGAACCCGTTTTCAAAAAATTGGTAAAACCTAGATTTTTGGTTTAAGGGACTGCCTTGAACAATTTTTTAATATCTCTTACAGTAATCCAAACTAAGATACAAAGTTTGATTATATTTGGAGAAGTATAATATATATATATATATATATATATATATATATATATATATATATATATATATATATATATATATATATATATATATATATATATATATATATATATATAAGTTTTACTTATGCCCGAGTTAATATAACATGCTTTTATAGTATAAATAAACACGCCATAAAGGTGTAATTTATTTTGCATTATTACTTTATTTTATTTATTTGCAATTTTCTTAACTTATTAGTAAAACCTATAACAATTATTTATTATCTACCTTCAGCTAATAATATTTTACTAACTAACATACTATTCTAACAATTATTTATTCCTATAATTATACTAATATAATAGAATAATTAGTTATAGATATGAAATTCCCTAAAGTGGGGCACTAAACAAAGTTGATTTGGGAAATGAGTTCAATAATAGACAGTGTTTTGTTTTTCTAATTTTCTGTTTGCCCCAGCAGTTTTTGCATTTCCTCCTAATTGTTTCTCCTTAGTAACCTTTCGGACAAGTTTCGGACAAATGGATAGATACTCCTGGAACTGGATCTAGAATTCACCGTCTAGTGCTTCTATTATCCCCAACCTGAAGTCATAAAGGGGCATTTTGCAGATTTTGAAGACCCTCTAAATTCGTTGTACAAAAAATATGAATTTACCAGCATTACTTGAAAAATGTGCAACTCAATTTTTTCGATTTCTAATTTTCAAACCGATTTCTAATTCGTCATCAGAGGCATTGAAAATTATTTCATGGATTTCCTCTACTGTGGAAATAATAGTATTCCACACCTTTTCTGTTTTCCTTAGTTTTTTTTTTTTTTTTTTTTTTTTTTTTTTTTTTTTTTTTTTTTTTTTTTTTTTTTTTTACGGCGCATCTACATCTAGGTCATTAGCGCCGACATCCAGGGTGCAGCGAGGAATTTTACCAGCGAGCCGTGGGATGATAAAATTCCTGCCGGAGGTTGGGAATCGAACCCACCATCTCCCGCTTATGAATCCAAGGCGCTAGCCATTAGACCACGGGAGACCCCTGTTTTCCTTAGTAAAAATAAAGAAGTTTTAATTACTCTAAAACTATAAAATGACAATAACAAAAAGTAAAATTCCTTTTTTAGAACTTTTCCTTTTTAGGGTGATACCAGAACAGAAAATCGTATCAGAATATTTTATGAGAATGTTCCTAAATTCATTCCTCCATTTTTATTCTTCAATGATACAAATGCTTATAATTTCGTGCCTGAAGGAGCAGGAGTAAAGATACTAGTTTCTGTTGCGCTACATTGACTGGTCGGCCCGAAAGTAGGAGACATTTTTGGGCCGACTAGTCAACGTAGCTTTACTTTCCGTAAATCGATTTTTAGTAAACCGATAAATATATTATATAGATGCAAAACACGACACTAAAATGAATAATTATTCATTTAATTAAGTCATAATTAAATCAATGGCATCTGCTATGTCTGTTCTGAAGAGAATTTTTTGTCATGTACATATAAAAAAAATTACAACCTTGACTAAATCCATGACCTCTGTAATTTTTTCCCATTACGTCCAGACATTCTAGAATCTAAAGAACAATGTTCCACAATAATTAACCATACTGAATGAATATATGAAGGTTTTACAAATTTTTATAATTATTATTGTATACTCACGTCAATTTTAAAGAAATTGCCCAAAAAAAAGTATTTTTTTCAGGAACTAATGACATTCCCACAAGACTTGTTCACATAGCAATGCCCAGAAGCAATCTAACCCCCTCTGCGAGATGCCCAGCCTGTGCTAGAGCGATAAAATGGCGGGTAGGAGAAGACCCCGGGAGCCGGGGTGAGCTATACCTTCGCCAGATGCCCTGGGCGTGGGTAGTGAAGGTGTTAAAATTGTATTTCCTATGGAAGAGATGAAGAAAAAAAAAATATTCCACTTGCCTTTTAATGATGCTGGGACACAGTGTAGATTTCCTCTAGAATTCAACCTCTTCAACAGCCTTTCAGTCAATATATTCTCACCTATAAGCCTGAAAACTACCAGTCCAAGGAGCCTCTTGGCAGGAACTTCAAATCGGCCATCAGATTGGACCAATGCCTCAAATTTTGCTGCTAACCTTACTCCCTACAAACAGATGTGAAATTCCAGGACAAATCAGCACCTCTAGTAAAATATTCACAAAAATCTTTGTATTTTTAGAATTTATTGCTTTCCTTAGCATCAGCTTTCATTTTAATATTAACACTTTTATGACTGGTGGCATAAAAAATGATGGCAGTGATAAAATATTTTAATGATCGCCGAGTGGCTGACAAAACACTAAAAAAATATGACAACATGGTCATCGAAGTGTTAATATGAATTAAAAAAAAACATTTATATTTATATCTTTTTTTTATTTCTTTTTGTGGATATATTTTTATATATATTTATACATTGTCTCACCGGCAGTTGCTGTACAATGAAATAGAGAACAGAGTGCGCCACTGCAACAGTTTCTGCTCGCCCTCTTATTATCTTGTAAAATTTTCCAGCGGAGGGCCCCCAGACCTCCTATTTTATTGCCCCTAACCCCCTCAGGGAAGGGGCGTTCTGTCAGACATTACCCCAGGCGCTATAAATCCTCGCGACCCCCCTGCTTGGATGTAGAAGTGTTGCGCTGTGAGCATAAACAAAGTCTCAAATGTTCCTACCTAACACACCATCCGAAGGTTCTTGAAAAATGGAGGGAATCAAAAACATGGCTTGTCTTTGATAACTACCTTTTGCACTAGCAGGAGGGTTATTAATATAAAAGTAAGATATCAGGGGGTTATTTTGGCCTAATTGTGGATCAAAAAAGTTTTAATTGGTTATTCATTACAATTTGTTTTAGTTACCTACCTATTAAAACAAGGTCTGTGAATAGTTCTATACCAGAAATTTTTCCTTGAGATTGGCTCAAAAAGCTCTTGCGATCGCCCGTTTGGGCACCCATGTCCTAGTGGGAATCGAACCCACGACTTCAGGCACCGATTGCTCATCCATAAGTAAATGTAGTTACTGTTTCACTTATCATAAAATACTACTATTACTATATTTCTAGAGCTAAATAATACACAACATAAAGAAAAATGCTAGCTACCTCTCGAACATGCTTCTGTAGCCCTTTGATTCCATATTTCCTGATAACGAACCACAGCTTCAATGATCGAAATCTTTTACTCAAAGGAATCTGCCAATGCTGTAAATATAAATGATAAATTATATTTTTACAGAACTACTATCTGTTCAGCTCAGTTCATAATAATTTTAGGTCTTTAGGACTAGAATTATATTGAGAAAAGGTGTATTATCTAATAACATTTAGTTCTGTAAACGGTAGAACTTACACATTGACTAAAGATCACTGAACCCATCAAGGAATTGATTTTTTTCATTTAGAGAAAAAGGGAATTATTATATACTATTTTAATGTTGCTCATCAGAACTATCACAATATTTGGCGTCAAAGGTAATACAGCGACCAGCAATCTAAAAGTATTCTCATTGTCCGGAATCGAGCGAACTCCTAGCCAATAACAGAAACTATGAGTTATTTCATAGTGGGCAGTCAATGTGAAACTCACATAATTGCTTCAATGTAGGAACAAATGCAAATAAACCAACTTGGCACAGATTCTCCCAACAATTGTCTACATTAAAAATAATAAAAGGTTATAAATGAAGTTATAAATCTCACCATATAATCTATAGCAAGACCTGAATAAGAAATTATTAATTAATTATGATTAATTAATTGCAATTATTACATAATTATAACTAAGTATAAATGATAATAAACAAATAAGTAGATTGATTTTACCTGAATTTTCATGTTGTAAATACAAAGGTTCAACATTAAATGTTCGATGAAGAGAGCCACTATTCCTCACCCTGTGAACAACAAAATTTTATTTATTTTTGGTTTTAAATTTTATTTTAGAAGATTTCAGTAACATGTGAATATAATAATAATAATAATAAAAAGTCTAATTGTATTCAATTTTACTGAAAACAAAACTCAGATCCATAAACCGTAGTCTGCAATAAATTTATAAGTTAAACATTTCTTGTTTAAAGATGGTAGATTAAAAATTCCAAAGGGTGGTAATCTATAGATAACCCGTCCAAAAATTCGTAGTTAATAATAATGGATGTTAAAATTAAAATAAATAAAAATTCCAAATTCGAGATACATCTAACATAAGCAACATCACACCCACTCTTATCGTGGCTGGGCTGCCAGAAGGTTGCTTGTGTTGTGCTACATTGATATGTTAAAAAATACTCCTGAAAAAATATCTATTTTTTTTGCTAAGAAACATGTAGAACAATAAATAGATCGGTGAATATTAATTTCGTATTGCACTTCTGCCTGTTGTTAATTTATTTGATAAATTGTGGTCAATTAACATTTTTTTTTTTTTTTATTCTTAAGCAAATTTAAATACTTCCTGAATATGAATTCCAAAGAAAAGCAATATTTCTTATGCTAAAATGGCCATAATGTACAGAAAGCAGATATTACTAAATAAGTTTTTTTCCCGACTTCTCGTAGTTCTGAAGGAATGGTGTATCACTGTGTACGATGACTAGTTACACAGACAATCTCATTCACTGTTATTGATTTTCATTTTAACGTCCATTATTATAACCTAAGAATTTAGTTAATAATTAACTAAGAGACGGGTTATCTATGGGTTAACACCCTTACCATTTACTATTAAAACCATTTAAAAATGTGAATATTGATAATAACCTTTGAATAGAACACAACCAACACTTCTTAAAATTCAAGCACTGTCCCTCCAACTAAGATTGCCCTATTGAAATTTACATGTGGGGCTTTTTCAAAGGATGTTTATTAAGCTTTCAATGCCTAACATTTCCACAATTTATCAACCTTTTAGAAATATTTAACAAAATATAAAAGATCTCTAATGTCTGTTAATAAAATAGTTTTTGTGATACAAGGGTTACTATCATAGACATTTCTAATCTAAAATTCCACATTCCTGGTTGCATTGCAGGTCATAAGCTGATTTCTGCTCTCTACAGAGAGAGAGAGAGAGAGTGAGAGGATTTACACTGAAAGAAAGGCTAATTTTTTCAATGAAGATTGCCACCCATATTTAGTATTATTGTTAAATTTTATTACGTAGTCTTTTCATTTAGTTTATTTCACTAAAAACTAAATAAATTCCTAATATTGATTCAAGTAACAGGTGGAAGTAAATTTTCGATAATTACATGTTTTATTTTATCAACTCATTTAACTTGGTCAATACAATTGTTTGACGCATCGGACGACACAGATCTGTGGTGGATGAAGTAGCTTATATAATTATTTGACTCAATCTTTTCAATGTGGTGTGCAAAATTCAAATTGATGCAGAATGCTCTGACGGATCTCATTTCGGGATGTGCCATACGGTCACTACAAACGGATGCAATAGGTTTTCGTGAAACGTTGTTTGATTTCCAACTATAATAAAAGCATATCTCATGCTAAAAAAATGTATAAGTTCTTACCACATAGCAGTGCAGTCAAAATGTACCATCATCCACTTTGAAGGATTGAATGCAATTGAAGAAGCATATTCAATTCCTTTTAACCAATGTCTGAACTCTGGGCAAATGAATGCAGTTCCGGCATAAGCAGCATCAACGTGTAACCATAAGCCTTCATCTTCGCCTATAATATATAATATTATTATAAAATTGTAACCCTTTTAGCGCGGTTCCTCCCTCCCCCATAGGGAGGAACCCCGCTTATAAGGTTGATACAATGAAACAATCCGGAAGTGCCGTCAAGAAAATTTCGCGTTTCAGAACCCCTAGAGACCGAAAATAACGGTGGTTCAAATTTGTATATATATATATATATATATATGTATATATTTATTTATATATATATATATATATATATATATATATATATATATATATATATATATTTGTCTGTTCGCTCATTTCTGGCTTCCCTGATGGTCCGATTTTGATGAAATTTGGTACAAAAATCAGTCGTCCAATTTGAAAGGTCAAGTTCGTTAACCAGCAAAATCCGCCCACTGGATGATGGCGTTTGGGGCGAAATTTGTGCAGAAAAAATCGTAACGCTTACATTTTTGAGTTCATAAGCTTGTAAGTACTCTTTTTATAGGCTTCTTGGGCTAGGAAAACGAATGAAACCATTTTCAAGGCGATAGCTTTAACCGTTTTCGAGAAAATTGAAACAAGAGTTTTTGAATACCGTTTTTGGTTTGGGTACTTAGAATCACGGGATTCAGTTGAAACATTATCTGCATGTTCTACTTTCATTAAAACTAATATGTTGAAAGTTATGTTACGTTTGGAGTTAAGGAAGGGTTAGAATAAAATATTTTATGAACAGACATGAAAAGTTTTGGGAACTTTTTATACTTTCCTTAATATCTCGAAAAAGGTTGAGAATCTTGGGAAACGGAAGAATACCATTAGAAAGCTTACTAAATTCTCTACAAAAAAGGTTCTGATGAAAGTTTTGATTAGACGATGTCAATCGGAGAAATAAGTGCTTAAAACTTTGAAGTAATTGATTTCGTTGATTCGAACTGTTCTTTTTGTCTGTTTTTATTCCTTGTTATTTTTTGACTGCTTATAGTTGGATAATGTATTTGATAATAAATCAGGTTAAGAAAAATAAGAAAAACAATTTAATCTTAGAGATATGGATTTCCAAGATATAGTTTTTCAAATGCCTAGCGGGGTCCTTCCTAGGGCGGGAACCCATGCAGGTAAGATCGTAAATAAGACCTTTCTTGAAAGTAAAGATGGAACTGTCAACTTTGGTCCTCCTCTGCCACCCGGCACTTTCATTGCTGACGAAGGCTACCAATGAGTAGCCAAAACGTCCTAAATATAGATTTTTTAACAAAAATCGTATTGAGGTTTCTTTAGCCGAATCCCAACCATTCCATCTTTACTTATCACCTCGACGGCTAACTATCTAATCTTCATGCTTTCTAGAAATGTGGACCCAAAATAATAACAGCTTCTATTTTAATCATTTTAAATGAGTCTAGATATAAGAACGGAACCGCGCAAAGATGATGCAGTTCCTGCGAGTCGGACTTTTATTTCTAAACTAGCTGTGCTCGCGACTTTGCCCATGTGAATAGTGACTTAGGGAAGAACTTTTGGATATATCTTTTGGTTTATTTTGGATTATAATCACCGTCATATGGGTATTTAAAAAAAAACTACTTTACAGTAATGCTTCTCTATACACAATATTCGACCTATAGCCATGGGGGATCAAGCATACAGGCTGCTAGGATTCCTAAAAAGTGACAGAGCCACTAAGCTGACCCCTTAGAGATTGTTAGGCCCCAGTGATAGAATGTCTGACAGACAGCAGATAAACAGACAAAAATTCAAAAAATCATTGTTCTGGGTACTATTGCGTTGATAAAGGCCACCAATAGTATCTTTTCCCTCACACTTTCCACGTGCAGACAGCAATCCATTAGAACTTTATTATATGTATAGATAGATTACGGCTGCTGGTGGGAAGTTGGTAATTTGGGTCCCGAGTACCCCCCCCCCCATAAGTACATTATGTTAAGTTGCTCCTGAAGAGGGGTCTATGGGCGTGACACATGTAGAGCATAAAATAAAGTTTATTATGTGAAGTTGAAGTGTTTAAATATACATATGACCTTCCACAAATTTTAAAATCATTTATAATATTTTTAATGACCAAGTAAGTCATGAACTTAATCCAACCTACAAAGATTTGGTACATGTACAATAAGCTGAAATTTCTTGTTTGATGTGTGAGGTACTTTTACTACATGCTATTGCTTTCCTCTTGTGTCCTATAACGCTTCGTGCTGGGGGGTATCTCAAGTAAAAACCTCCCATATTGCATGTTCTAAGTATAGTTCAATCTTAAGGGCAGAACAGCAATTCAGTGGCTAAATAGCTAATAGGTTTGACATGCGAGAAAAATTAAAGAGTGCCCACCTCCCTCCACAAATAGAGAACTAGTGTATATATATATTATTGTTATAAAATTTCATACCATATATTTTTGGTTTTGTCTGTTGAACTATGGAATAATATAAAACGCTGATCAGCCTAAGTAAGGTAAATTATTTATTCGACCGTTGAGATGTTGAAGGTGTTGATCATCGGGGTTTCAGTCATTTGATAATAATAAATACATTTTAACTATAAAATGTAGTTTGTATTGAATCAAAAGACCGAAACCTCAATGATCAACACCTCCTTTATAATGAAAAAGAGCAACTGTAATTTTGAAAAAATATTGGGTATGACTTTGATCCAAGAATTTAGAAAACAGCAAATTAAGAGAGAATTTCAAGTACAAATAACATCAATCAGATCGAAGATGCACTGACAAGGAGCATAGGACAAGTGACAAATTGAACCTTATATATATATATATATATATATATATATATATATATATATATATATATATATATATATATATATGGAGTAACATAAAAATAATACTTTTATTTTCTAAATTTGTAAATTATTGTTTGCCTTCACTTACAAATTGGCCCAAGCTCTTCAAGGTTGTCAAACGAACACGCACCAGTTGTTCCAAGAGTAGCACATAGCTGGAAAACAAGCACAGTTATATACGATTCAAAAATAACAATAGATACACTTTGTGATAAACTAAGTATTAATCTTTAAGAAACATTTAGTATGACCAAAATATTTCAGTTCTTATCTTCATGAAATGATGATAAAAATTATTATATATTTGTCACATCTAATATCGAAATGAAACACGATGTACATTTGTTACATAAAAATAAACAAGATAAATCAGTGTAATTAAAAGAGGACATTTCAGTCTAAATGGGGAGTAATGAAGAGTTCTATCTTTGGTAGCATCTGGGCCCTCTAATTGCATCCCCTGGGAGGATTCCTTCGACCAATAAGCTGATTGCTTCTTAAGGACCCTCTTCCTTCTTCATTACTTTCAACAACAAATACAACTTCTCTTTTCTTTTTTAATCAATTTGTTACTTATAAATAAAATAATATTCTGTCAAGGAAAAGAAATGCCAATTTTCCATGATAGGAATTTTATTTAGCTTACAAAGCGCTTTCAAGCGCCAGGCTCCTTTGATGCAAAAATGACTTTAAAAAAATCTCTCCCTCTCTCTCTCTCTCTCTCACTCTCTCTATATATATATATATATATATATATATATATATATATATATATATATTCATATTTAGAAAATGAATAAAAGTATAAATGAGTAAGCAATGATTCTGTTTAATTTTGTCATAGAAAAGTTTTTTTAGTAACTGATCTTTCACTTTTTAAATTGCTTAAAATACTTAAGGTCACCATTTTTTTTATATATCCATTACATTTTGTTCTTAGCCAATAGGCCGAGAATTTATTTAAAATTTAAATAAATAAATAATATATCCATGTTTTATGTTGGTGGAAGAACTCATGCCGACAATTTTCATTGCAAAAAGGTATTTTGATATGAGTATTTTTAGTTTCCGTCTAATAAATCACTTTTAATTTATTTAAAAAAGATTAATTTGAAACAGAGTTATTTAAAGTGCCAAACAAATTATCTATGCACATATTAAATCTAATTATACTAAAATAAATGAATAATACAAAATTATGATCACAAAAAAAAATGACCCAGAGGGCCATACACTGTTGAGGTATCTGAATCTACACCAAACTAGGACCCTCGAAGGAAATCACTAGAAGATAAAATCTTTAGGTCGGATCCGAGTTCTGAACTAGTATGGGACCTTCAACACTTGAGTCGAGCACTTTATGACTGATCCAAATGCAGCCCTAATGAAGATCGGCAACACTAATATTGAAACAAGAGTTTAGAAAATATTAAATTAAGAGAGAGATTTCAAGAATAATTGATTAATCAGCAAGTTAATATTTTCCGACATATCCAGTAAACACCAGGAGGTGGAGAGAGACCAAAGATGCACTGCCTTTTTGTTTGTGTTTGCTTAAAAATAAGCCTAAGCTCCTTTAAAATACTCTATTTCTTTTAAAATACTTTGTGCTGAAGATGAAGTAATTTAAATGGAAATTGAAGGAATTGGTACTGCCTTGTTGGCAGCATACTGATTTTAGTACTTTTCAATAATTTGAATTTCATATTGATTAATAGGTAAAAAACTCCAATAAAAAAAATGCAATGTGCTTATTAATACTAATAAAATTAAATAATTAAAATAACTTACAAAAAATGGAATCAGGCCATTTTCTCGGTCATTTTTTATAGCCTCTTTTAATTTATCTCCTCGGAGCGAATAAGAATTGTCGCTTTCTATGTACCTCATTTTAACTAGGCCAATCAAACCAGCTTTTTCAACCGATGAGTGTGCCTAAAAAATATATTCATTGAATTAGTCAATGCATTTTTCTTGTGAAAATGTAACAAGCATATTTCAAATATTCATTATTATCTTAATACTTAAGAAGGTCTTTCCATATTTTTATTTGTGAAACATAGAATTAATTTTCTTATTATTAATGTATTTTGAGCATCACAGCGCATGTGGTTAGATAAGGCAACTTTTTACATCAATTTCATTTATACAAATAATAAAACAATAATCAGAAATCAAGTGAGAGGTGGAAAGCATAATGACTGGTTAATACATTAATTAATTGGTTACACAATTAAGAAAAATTTCTAAAAAGAAACTATTTATATGTTTATATTGATATAAACAATTATATAAGTGATTTTATTGCTATATATTTACGTTAACTTCAGCTAACCCTGCATTAATTAAGAAGGTAGAATTTGTCAAGGTTCGGTTGTGATATCGTAACTACATTTTTTATAAGAAAATAAAATTGTTTGCCGACATTTATTGTTTGCCGACATTTCGGCTCGAAGTTCAAGCCTTCATCAGGGCGATGAGAAGATGGAGAACTATGCTTCATGGAGGTGTGATCATTTCTGACTGATTACACATCCGAGAGGCATAATTCTACATCCTTTTCATCGCCCTCCATGAAGGCTAGGACTTTTTGCTTTATAATAATTTTTACCTTTGTTTTATAATATTACTATACATCGGATCTTTTCAGAGTACTAGTCATCACCAACTATATGTGTGAGCTGCCCACAAGTCTAGTAGAGGCAATGAGTAATTGTCTACTTTTTCTTTTTGTGACCATTTTCATTTTTTATGACCAGCATCTAATGTCCTTTGTTTAATGTGTCCATATATCCATGCCATTTAATGTTGTGGTTATGCAGTCAGCGAATATAAATTTAGATTAATGTAATTATGAAATTAGAACTGTAGATGTCCTCCAGGGAGAGTTAATGAACTCGTGTGTGTATATAAAAAATAATTGGGGGGGGGGGGGCTGAGAGCATTTGGGGGGTTTGGAACACTAACAATCTGGAACTCAGAATAGTTAGCCAATTAAAAGACTATTACACCCAAAAGAAGTTATTTTTTCTGAGCTAAGTGGTCTCATTTAATTTATTTTTAAGGCTTTATTTTATGACACACTTTACCGATTTCGGGGAGGGGGCAGCAGTCCCCTCAGCCCTCTCTTATATACGCCCGTGAATGAACTTAACAAGTCAGTAAATAACAATATGGAGTGAATTTCTAAAATTTTCTATTTTAGAATTACATATATTTATAGGATGAAAGTCCATAGAATAAATGCTAGGTGAAGAAATAAAGTGGTACAAAAGGTGAAAAATGTGCTACTTTAAAAAAAAAAAAAATTGGTTATACTTAATTGGGTCAGAAATAATTTAGATAATAGGAAAATAATATGTAAATAAACCTTATTAGACATTTGCTTTAATCAAAAATTAGGATATAAAATATTATCAATTATAATAATATCATAACTATAATCATAAGTACTTATAATTTATAACTTATAAAAATATGTCTGCATTATTTCTAAAAGTTAATGAAATAATAAGAAGGACATTTATTTATTGATTAATGTTTACACAATTTAAGCGATAAAACAAATCGAAGTTAATGAGAAATATTCAGAATTTGTTTTGGTTAATATGTGCAGTAGTGTTAGTGTAAGTGTTATTAGTTTTCAGTTATAATATTCATAAGTCAAAAGTGTTTTAAGTTTAATGATTTTGAAAGTCAGTTCACTTCATACGCCCATAGTTCTTTCAATGATATTCTGCCGATATATTTTTGTTTCTTAACATAATCTACAAAAATTGAGACTTTTTTATAAGTTTTATATAGTCATTCAGAACTGTACTATAATTATGATTAATTTTATGTTTCAAAATGTATTTATATAGTGTCATAATGTTTAAGATATTATAGTTAAGTAAGTAACATTCTTTTCATGGATCCCAGTAATAAATGTAAATTTATTTCATGATTAGCTGAAAATTAATCTATTATTGAAAATTGTTGAAAATTTGTTATTCATTACTTTACCTGATCTGAACAGTATGCTACGAGGCGGCTGTTAATTTCTGCATCCTCTAAGTCATCCTTATTCTGTTTGTATTTCTTAATAGCTTCTGTTCTTCCAGCCAAAAGACAAACCAAGGTTGCTTCACTAGCTGTAGTCTAAAAATTAGCCCTTGTGAAAATAAAGGACATGGTATTGAACAATATTACAAATTTCTAATGAAGTTGAACTATTACCTGTATGACACCTCCACCTTTTCCTCGAGATTCAGAGTGTAAAAACGCTTCAGGAAGCCCTATCATTTTTCCAAGCCAATCCATCACAATTGTTTCAAGCTCTGTACAAGCCGGACTAGAAGCCTGAACAAAAAACGGAAAAAAATGATCTTTACAGTTTTGCAATTTCTTTAAAAAAATATTTCTACACTCACTTAATTTTTTTGAAATATTATTCAAAGAGAACAATTGAGCATAATATAGAACAAGATTCTACAATTGGAATAACCCAGTTACTAATATTTGTTGCAGATTTTATCACAAGAAAAAACTAGGGCTCATACCACAGGGAGAGCTGTTTGTGCATAGTGAAAAAGAATTGAAAAGGTGCCTCAAGCCAAAAAAAAGTTTTTTTAGAGCCAGAGGCAAAATGAAGCAACATGTGTACATCGAATCCATCCTTTAACACGTTCACTGACCTCATAAATTACAAAATCTGATCCCTGTGCCCACTAACTCTTTAGGCAATAGTAGTCGGACACGACAGATATGTCTAGGGGAAAAAAAAAAAAAAAAAAAAAAATAGAGGGGCAGAGGAGGATGAAAGGAATTGGATGCAGAAGAATAGTTGAGAATTTCTGTTTAAATTTAACAATTGAAGGCCCACATTGTCTGTCCAAAACATTATATACAGCATCATATATTGAATAAGAGACAACACACACTAAACAGACATTACGTAATGCGATTTACACATAAAAGAACAGTACAAACTAGTCTGCCAACCTACAGCTGTTATCTCATCACAGTGTTGACGCCATCAATTAATAGGACAATAGTAATTTTTTTCTTTGTTTGTTTAAATTTTAACGTCCATTTAGGACAGGTTAAAATTATTAACTACAAAATTTAGGACAGGTTATCTATAGGTTACCACCCTTTTCTAGCCAGGATAGGGGTGATGCCTTTACTTTTTTCAAAAGAAAAGCCACCACCCCTAGTGGGAATCGAACCCACGACCCTTGGTACGGAGTGTTAAGTGATCACGCCTTAACCCTCACAGCCATTTGTTTGTTTAACGGCGTGTCACAGTTAGGCTATTAATGCCGGGCTTTCAACAGGTTGCCCCCCTTGTATAATGACAACAGCACATGGGCGGTCACCCATTCAGATGCTGGCCACACCCGACATTGCTTAACTTCGGTGATCACCAGGACCGGTGCATTTATGGACGTTGGCTAAGCCACATGTTATAAGCAAAAAAGGATACGAAAACTATAACTATTAGTTATAAGCCAAAACATATATAAATAGTTGATACAAATTTACTTGTTTGTGGGTTATTCATAATTATTAAATACATACCCATGTGAAGCCCAAACAGTTGATGGCATCAGCTAGCATATCTCCGAGAAGAGATGGATATGAGTTCAACGCTGGGAAGTACGCGTGCATGTGAGGGCTCTGCCAGTGGGTTACCTGATGAACAAAACTTACTTTTTATTATTATTATTTTTTTAATTACTATCAAAGCTTAGATCAGTTTTAGGTTAAAAGGAGTTTTTTTTTTTTTTATTACCTGTATTAGTGAGTGTTTGTATATTTTATTGTTTATCGATGTAGAGTTCATCATGTATCAACAACCAAATAAAAATATTTTATCTTCTTGTTTAGTTCTTTATTAATTTTTATTGCTTTATTTATTTATACATCAGTGAGACCGCGACAAAGGCAATTCATCACTGAACACTTAAATAACAATAACCAATACTGAACAAGTGTGAAGAAATTAACAAATTAAACAATAAACCATAATTTCGAGTACAATATGCGTTTGCGATAAAAAGGCACAAACTATACAGAGGCAGATGGGGCAGTCAGTAAATACAATTATAGACTTACAATATATATTATCAATTTGAATTCATAATTCATTTTTACCATAAATATATAAATACCTATATATAATATACCTATTATTGCTTTAGTACTTTATTGGATTGTCCCTGTATACAAGTATCTAATTAAAATGGAAAATGATTTTATTTGTACTAATCTGCTATAATCAACTAACTCAGTCTAGTTAATTAGTAAGTCTAAGATTATTCTACGTAACTTTCTGTCAATTCATATGTTGTGTGCAATCTTAAGGTGCAATAAACATGAAAAAGTATTTTAATAATGCTTTCTTAAATATTTTGTGAAGTCAGGGCCATAATTAACATTGAAACACATGACGAGAGACTGTTATATCTCTGAAAAATGTATTTCAGATGTTTTTCTACAATTTAGTAAAGCAAACAGACCCTTCAATTCTTAAAATTTCTCTCCGGTACTAGATATTTCACGTTTATTTCAACTCACCCCAGGCATTATGCATTCTTCCACATCAGCCATAATATTGTCCCAAGATTCTGGATCTAAGGGTGCTGAATCAGGAATAGCTGTCCTCATGTAGCCAGGTTGGACTGCTGGATATACCCTTCTAGACCGAATCCCTTCCAGGTATTCAGCAATGTAGTCCACCATTTCTTTTCCTGAAATGTTATTTAGTTAAAGTAGGCAATATCAGGGCCGCCACATGGGGGGGGGGGGGCAACCGGGTACACTTGTCCCGGGCCCGGGCGCCGTGGGGGCCGATCCTCGCTAATTGGAAAAAAATGTATAGGTTATGGGCTTCTTAAAAGAATGGGGTTTAGAAATATATACGAGCGTAGCCTATATTTATTGGAATGGGATCTATATTTTTTTAATGTACATGAACGACAAAACAAGTGCAGTCCCAGAATAGTATATTTCATTAGGAGTCGTAATAAAACTACAAGTACCGAAAGTGACCTTTGCTGCACCGATTGTCGGCTTTTATTCTCATTTTGCTCAAAACTCAAGATGAAAATAATTTTAAAATGTCCAAAGTCCTATAGCAAAGTACTAGAATTTTCATTCCGGCTCTGAGACGTGGGGGCCCGTGATCTGGTCCCGGGCCCGGCTCTGAGATGTGGCGGCCCTGGGCAATATATAACTATTTTATCAATAATTTATTTTCAAAATGGCGGAGGGTCATATCTTTAATCTCCTCCGATAGGTACTCTATATGTTTCATGTCATATGAAGCTTTTCCAGGAGCAATTTCTTATGTGTAGACCTTTCAACAGGTTGGACCAGTGCAAAATGATTGATAAATATGACCTTTGTCAATCAGCTGTTTAGAATTGCTAGTTTCAGGTTTACAAATAAATTTTCAGTGGAAATATTTTTAACTTAATTCATTGTTAATTTTATTTATACATCAGTAACAGAAAATTGTTTTTGGTAGACGATTGGTAACCTTTTTTTTCTTCCAGTACGTTATTTTCAAAATGGCGGAAGATCATATTTTCAAAAACAATTATTTCCTCACTAATATCCTTTTTAAGGCGTTCTACGTGTTTTTAATAAATAAATTAAGTCAAAAATATATTTTTCTTTAATTTCAAAGACTTTCCCAAAAAATCGATTTTAACCCTGAAACTATCGATTCTATACAACTGATTGACAAAGGCCATACACCTGAGACTAGCCAAACCTGTGGAATGCTTTGGATAAAATGCGCATTGCAGACGCCCCTTAGTTCGTTCGAAACACCTTGCTCCATCAAGAACTGAGTGTTGATCCACTCGCTTTTCACATCGGAGAACAAACCAGAAGATACCACGAGAAACTGGTCCTCTCTTCTGGCGCCACGAACTACCCCCTAGGCGAACCTATTCCCCAACATTGCCTGAAGCCGCGGCTGTACCAATACACTTTATTTTAATTTTACACTGTAAATAGTATGTCTACGCTAATAGTTTATTTTTAAGTAAACAAAAATAAGTGGCTGAATTCTAGCTATAGCGCTGGTATTGGTTTACTCTTTGAAGAATGAGAGAACAAGGAGGCGGGAGTCATTACATTAACCCTTTTATAGCTTCAAGGCCATTCATATGCGTATAAGTCTCAAGATCATCCCTAGAGGTTCTTCATACTCCATAGAGGTTATACAAATTGGCGCAAAACTCCCGGGCGCCGCCATCTTCTTCAGGAAACACTTTTTTCCCCAACTACGTTTTTTTTTCTTCTTTGATGTTTAAAGGCCGTTCAACCACTATTGGGTCATTTATGCCTCTCTTGCTACTACGTTTATGTAAATAGTTTAATTCGATTTTTTCATTCCATTTTGTGGGTAAAAAAAAAATATTTTGGGCCACAATATAGGAGATTAGTGAGGGCTTGAATTGTTTTATCATAAACGATCTTCCGTAATTTTGAAAATAAATGACTGACAAACCATTTTATCTCTACATTATTTCTTCTGTAAAATAAATCCTTGGAGACCCGATGGTCGTGAGGGTTAAGGCGTGAGCACTTAACACTCTGAGCCAAAGGTCGTGGGTTCGATTCCCACTAGGGGTGGTGGCTTTTCTTTAGAAAAAAGAAAAGGCATCAGCCCTATCCTGGCTAGAAAAGGGTGGTAACCTATAGATAACCCGTCCTAAAATTCCTAGTTAATAATAAATGGACGTTAAAATTTAAATTAAATAAATCCTTCCTTCCCAACCATACTTTTTTAACTGAAAGAAAAAATATCCTCAGTTTACTCTACTTTTTATTTTGCACATAAAATCGGAATGATTTGTTTCCATTGCTGTTCAAGACGCGCGGCATTGCCGGAATTATCACATGCATCAATTCTGAAGGTAGAGAGGAAACTAAATAAATACAAAACACTGCTCGAAAAAGATTCTAAGGCGGAAACTAGGTTAAGTGGTGCAATAGGGCTTTTATTGCTTAAGGATGGCTATTAAATAGCTGTTGAATTGTCTGAGCGTATTTCCTTCAATCCATTCAATCTCTCTTTGATTGCTAAACCTCAAAGGAAAAGAATCTCTTTGAGAAACCACTTCTGACCTTTTTAATCATCCGACAACGTGCCACCGTTATTTGCTCAATCGACCTAACTACAATGGAACACAATTTGTACACTCCAAAGGCTATTACAACTTTTAAACAAATAATGACTGAAATCTTATTAGACCTAGATTGGAAAAGGTGTAGTTAATGGAAAGGGGTTAAGTAAAGGGCTTACTTGTACAAACGATATAATAGTCCGCGAGATGACAAATGTTCCTGTGTGATGTCAACATAATTTCCCTATTTTAGGGCACTTTATTCTTCCCTCTATAAGAGGAAAACCGCTTATGTGGTTGATCAAGATTTAAAATTTGTATAGGCTTTGGCATTCTTCTTCGGACAACAGAAGAGCCACCAGTTTTTTCTAAGATGATTTTAAGTGACTATTTTTTTTTTTTTTTTTTTTTTTTTTTTTGAGATGGTTCGGTTCTGAAAGTCTAATGGCTTTAGTCACCAAATTAATAGTTAAAGTATTATTAATTGGAGGTCCGGTGGCCGTGAGTGTTTAGGCGCGAGCACTTAACACTCCGGCCAAAGGTCGTGGGTTCGATTCCCACTATGGGGTGGTGGCTTTTCTTTAGAAGAAATAAAAGGCAACAGCCCTATCCTGGCTAGAAAAGTGTGGTAACATATAGACATCACGTCCTAAAATTCTCAGTTAATAATAATGGGCGTTAAAATATAAATAAATAAATATGTATTATTAATTAACATTTAAAGTTTTTTTTTTTTTTTTTTGTTTTTTTTTGTAGATTGATTGTTGCAGCTGTCCTCCAATGTTCTCTACTTTTACATCCTGGGAAGGCAATACACCGTTTCCTCCAATCTTCCTCGTAAACTTTATATTTTTTTGTACCTCATTAATGTGTTCAAATAATTCACCTAATGACTCCTTTCCTTAAGGCGAAACAACAAACGTGTCAACAACATGCCTGACAACAACGAAGCTGTCTTTTAGAACTTCTCCATGCATATTTCTGCTGTCAATGCCAGCGCCTTCTATCTGTTTGTAATAGTTCCCCGTTGAACGGGATAAATTTCGATTTCAACCAAAGCCAATTTTATTTCTTCATCCTTCAAAATCCTCTTTATTAGATGTAATTCTCAGCCTTAAAATCGTTTAAGCTAGCAGCATGATAAACGAAAATGGTGACACGGTCGATACCTGAAGACCATAAGGTTTGTTATGACTTTGACCGAGGAAATCGATGTGAATTTCTTTTTGAGCACTCAAAAACTGAGCATAAACAGAAGATATTCCATACATTTAACACTTATGTAAACTCAGGTATATACATTTCAGTTACATTTGGAATAGTGGAAGTTTTAAAGAAAATATTGTATTAATTGAAGGTGTCGGGGCAAAATAGTTCCAAGCAACATTTTTAATGAAACTTAAAACTGTAGCTGCTATATTTTGGATATTATGTGGGGCTATCAGTTGAAACGGTTAGGGGCAGAAAGATTAAGTAGTATACAAAGCTTGTATATTTTAGTAGTTTTTTCATCGTAGACTGATAGTCCCACATAATATCCAACAAATAGCAGTGACAGTTAAGTTTTGTTAGGAATGTTGCTTGGCACTATTTTCAATTTATATATGGTATCTTCAGGACTTTCCTTATACGCTGTTAAATATATCAAAAACTCTAGAACTTGAAATGGATAGCAAGCGATCGATAGCCCACTAAATTACCTATCAAAAATATTGCGGAGTATTTTGTTAGTACCACCCTAGTCGGAGGAAACGGTGGTTCAAGTTTTGAAAGTGTTGGTTTCGTTTCATTGAAAGCGAAGAAGAATTTCTATTCTATTAAATGGCGTATTTTATTAATTATTAGAATCAATTATTAAAAATATTATTATTCTACTTTATACAATAGGGAATTCCTGAGAAGGTTCCGATAGTAACCTTCTCACTTAGGTATTGATCTCTAAGGAAAGCGTGAAAATGAAGATAGGCTGAAACTGGCGTTCCGTAAAATAAGCTGCTTACGTTCAAGCCGAACTTATTTTGAGGAACGATGAAGTATCCTCTTTGAAACAAAGGGCAAAGGTTTTAATAAATCGAGGACTTTATTGCACCAACAAAAAAAAAAAGTAAGTTATTAATTTGCATTACTACGTTAACATTTAAGCACAATCCCCTTCGTCTAGGACAATGCCCTAAAAACAAAGTGTATAAATAAATACAAAGGACTACAGATTTCTGAATATTCTTGCATAGTTCATCCGATCTGCTGGCATTTCTTTAAACCCTTCTATATTACTCCAATATTTGATATAACGATAGGGATTACTTTAATATTTTGAATCTCCTATAACCTTGTTTAGTTCCCAGTATTTTTAAATTTTCTTTTCGATTGTGCTGCGGAGATTTCTGTCATTAGGGATAGCAAAGTCTATGATTCATAGTTTCTTTTCTTCTTATTTACCAGTATAATATCTAGGTAAAACTGAAGGAAAGCGTCCTCAGCTACGATTCTCTTCAAAGTTTGCACTATAACGTATTTTGATGCACTAAACACGAATCCGTTGAAGAAAAAAACCGCTCTCAACTAGGAAAGAAGTTATTAAGCACCAAAGTTCACTGTTATGGAGGTTATAAAAGACGGGGTAAACAGCTTATATGTAAGCACGCGCATGCGCAATAGTCCTTAATGACGAAGTGTAATTGAAATTTAGACTCACCTGTGGTAGCTGACTTGGTCGTAAACTGTCGCTTTTGGGCATACGTGCTATGCGTTTCCGCTCGCTCCGCTCGCTCAAGAAAACATCAAAACCCCTAGTCAATCCAACTCGCAGAAATGAAAAGAATTCTATGCCCAAAAGTCGTCCAAGGCATTCTTCCCTAACCTTCATAACAGTGAATTTTTTTTTTAAATAACTTCTTTCCTAGTTGAGAGCGGTTTTTTTTTCTCAACGGATTCGTGTTTAGTGCATCAAAATACGTTATAGTGCAAACTTTGAAGAAAATCGTAGCTGAGGACGCTCTCCTTCAGATTTACCAATATCTATTCTCACACAGAAACGTCAGATCTATTCAGCTCTTTTATTTTTCTTTATTATTATTGCATTTGAAATTATTACATTACCTCTTTTCCTGTATTCTTCGACGTCCATTTTCCTCTATGCAATCCTTTCCCTGTAACAACATTTAAACATGAAATATTTATTTTGACGCTTCTCAAAAGCGTATATTATAAATGTTACCTGCAAAGTATAAAATCCGGCAATATGTAGAATGCCTAGGCATTATATACAATGCCTAATAGGTATATAGGCATTATATACTGCCGGCAATGTATTAAATAAAACGTATTTCATACTTTCTCTGGGCATTTTATAGAATGCTAACTACGCTTTAGCCAAAAAATGGGATTTGTCAGAAGTTGGGGAAGATACTGTTGACCTACACCTTCCTTTTGAAGGAACTCTTGTCGTTGAAGAGACTGTACAAACAACTAACGAAATTCGTAGTGTTTGTTCAAAAGATGCCACTGACGAACAAAAATGTGAAAAGTGTTTCAGGCAACTGCATAATGTATGTGGGCAAGATTATGAAGGAAAAACCTTGTACGCATTGTCTTTTAAACAGAAAAATATTACTGACAAATTTTGCCTCGAGGTTCAAGCAAAAAAATGAAAATTGGTTCCAATAAAGAGTTTCTCCCCGCACCTGAAGGAGCGAACGTTCGAGTCCCCCATCAGAAGCGGGCAAGGTTTCATCAAGGTTCGATTCCCACTAGGGATGGTGGCTTTTGAAAAAAGAAAAGGCATCAGTCCTACCCTGGCTGGAAAAGGATGGTTACCTATAGATAACCCGTCCTAAAATTCTGAGTTAATTATAATGGAAGTTGGGATTTAAATAAATAACCTTATATTCCTTACTTATGCGTTGAGCGTTAGTGGCAAAAAAGCGTTACAAATAGATATCTTTAGTATTGATCAGTTTGTTCAAAATGTCAGCTTCATCCCCAGTGATGGCATATCCATGTATAAAAAAAAAAAAAAAAAAAAAAAAAATCCCAAAGCTTCCTTTATATATTCTTCTGCAACATGTTCGGCAAAAAGTAATGAATAAACATTAATAATAGAAACTTCCATTTTCCTGATGTTTTCAACACCATCAATAACTGGAGTAATAGAGATTTAGTTTATTGTAGATATTAAGAATAATTTAAGACGAGTACTCACAGTATCCGATGTAGGAAGGCAAGCAACTCGCCGCCCCAGAAGTAGTCGGCAGACTAGGGGCGGGGCTTCATGTATGGCTTCTAAGCCGAAAATTGTGTAACTATCCGATTCTTAGTTTTAGACAAATCCACTATTCCTTTCCGCCATACTACTTACTTAGCTAGTACTTACAGAATCATTGCTTCGGAGAAAGAATAATAATTTAACACTTTTTTTGAGCTTGGAAGTCTGGTGAATAGGGACTGGGGTCCTCCATGGACTGGGTAACAAGACAATGCGTGATACCAGGAAACGAAGAAAACTTTCCCTTGGTAAAGGCTACAAGTCTGTTGCCATTAAATGATGCTATTTATTAGATGTATCATTTCTCATTAGAAAGCAAAATGTTTAAAAGAAATCGTAAATTGGAATAGGGATAAAAATGGAAGCTTGGACGTTAAACTATTACAACACACGTTTCTCATTAACTGGGCATCATGTCGGTCGAGTTTTGTTGCCAGTGCGGGGGATAAAATCCATATTCAAAATATCCTCAAAACTTATTTCAAAATATGAATATGGGTCATTTAAATGTTGAACATAAGTATAATAGGTTTCGTCTATCTGGCAGTTTGTCTGTGGTAAATTGAGAAAATTCAGACAGAAATTCCCGTTTACGTATTACGGACCCCCAATTCATGTTTTCACTCCCATGGACCCCCGTAGGTAGTCATGGACCCTTGGGGGACCCTTGGTGGCTATCGAGAACGTTTGCTTGGCAACATATGTATCTATTTATTTAAATCTTATCGTGAGTGTTAAGGCACATTACACTCCGTGCCAAAGGTCGTGGATCGATTCCCACCATGGGGTGATGGCTTTCCTTTAGAAACAAGAAAAGGTATCAGCCCTATCCTGGCTAGAAAAGGATGTTAACCTATAGATAACCCGTCCCAAAATTCTTAGTTAATAGTAATGGACGTTAAAATTCACATAAATACATATGGGTTACATACATGTCAAAATACGGTTCAGTTCTGTTATATATTATTTGAAAGTACATTCTTCAATTCTTCTTAAATTAATCCTTCTCTTTATTGGATATCTTCATTAATATACAATAAGGCGTATATGGACCACTTTGAGAATCCCTGGTCAAAGAATTGCAAGTGGAAAATACATTTTTAATGATATAGAAAGAACACATAGGTTTGTGACGGCACAGATATACATGTATTTCTTAGCCGTTAGCTGAGAACACCAAAAGCATACAAAATCCCGCCAATACTGAGGTATATTGATCTAAGATCTGGAGGTGCCCAACGGTGTGGAAATCCAAATAAAATTTTTAGCTGTCGCTACAAGTCGTGAAATAACTTCCTTCCTGAGAAAGATGCTTTGCTTACGTTATTTCAAATTTGTTTTCAAAAATCCATTTAATAAAAAGAAGTGCAGAGCAAAGGTGACCTGCATTTCTTAGCGCGGTTCCTCCCTCGCTCCATAGGGAGGACGCAATCCGGAAGTGCCGACTAGAAAATTTAGCGTTTCAGAACCCCTATATATATATATATATATATATATATATATATATATACATATATACATATATATATATATATATATATATATATACATATATATATATATATATATATATATATATATATATATATATATATACATATATACATATATATATATATACATATATATATATATACATATATATATATATATATATATATATATATATATATATATATGTATGTATAAATATATGAGAAATACTGTAAACGTACTGAAAGGAAAAGAAAAATAGTATCAAAGAGTTGAAGAGAAAACAATAAAAGGACTTTTGAAATCTCATTTTACCTCAAAGATAGCGACATTTTAAGAACAAAGCAATTAAAATTTCATTTACTTTTATCATTAGAAACTGAAATGTCAGTAGAAATGTTTCTATTGTCTGACAACAAAAGTTTATCCGAGAGCTTTTTCTACCCATTTTTGAGTTATTTAGGAAAATAAAGAAAATTTGTACTCTGCTCAAGTCTGTTAACCTTTTATTTTCTTCAATTACCTCTTTAACCCCAAACGTAAGCAACATTTATGTATCGTTGTTTGGATGACATTCAAAAATGTTCAACTAAATCAGTCATTTGGTAGTCTCATACAAGAATATTCTAGATCTGAACTTCAAAATAGGCGTTTGTCTCTAATTTTAATAGGTAGGGTTTTTTTCGTTTCATTTAACAACAAAATTAGTATTTAAGTAAAACAAGATTATTAAATGAGAAACGTATTTGAGAGCGAAGTCGAGAAGGGTGGAGGGAGTAATTTCCACTTACGACATTTTCAGTTTCCTGTTTTAGTGCCAAAAATCTTGAGTCATTTCAAATTTTAGACGGAACTTTTAAAAAATGTCTTCAAATTTTTATCGATCCTATCTAGTAGACACCGTAAATGCCCCCCATTCAAATTTATATATATACACGTTAACACGAAAGTGCCAAGTGTTTTTGTTTTTTCGTCACGATACTTGGTAAACTTCGTTCAATTAGCGAACGATTGAACGAGTTAGTTAACCACCAAAATCGGTCCACCGGAAGGGGGGGGTGGTTTACCCCGGACCCAAAATACTCATTTGACCATGCCAACCGTAGTTTTTGTTATGTTTCAACGAAAGTTGGTATTCGTAATGGTAATACACAGAAAAAAAAAAATGAGTTGTAAAAATGAACTGATTTAGTTTATTTTTACAACTCATTTCGATCATCACAAGGGGTGGTGCTTTTATTTTCGATAAAAGAAAATTTATCAGCCCTATCATCTCTACAAAAGGGTTATAACTTCTAGATAACCCGACCGAAAAATCTGTGTTATATGAATCAGGAGTAATAAACAGACTTATTCGTGTAGAAGTTGGCTTCAGTATCTCACTGTTTTATTTATACTTCTTATAGAGAGGGGGGGGGGGGGTAAACAAAAGGTTTAGATTAAATTGTACAGGTTTACATTTTTGATGTGTTTTAGTTATATAGACACCAAATGGACCATAAATGGTATTTTTGGGCTGAGGGTCAATTCCCAACAGGGAGGGAGGAAATTTATATTTTGTGTATTTTTTTTTTTTTTTAGGTTAACCATGTTTTTCGTCGAATAAAAAGCAATAACTAAGTAACTAGTTAAGATATGTTATTCCCAATTGCAGCTTCGTAAACTAGACAAAATTTACTTGAAGAACAAGTAGACTTTGTCAATTATAAAACCAATAAAAGGGGGCAAACGCAGTTTAAATTCACAAACTTATCTTACGAACTGCGCTAAGTTGACAAAACTCCTGCGAGTCGGACTTTTTTTCTCTGTTTATAACATTAACCATTCCTGAGAAACGCGATTCCAAAATTTACTTTAGTTTTATTCTTCATAATAACCATGAACTACGCTGGCTAGGTACATCATTGGATGCATAATATAAGTAAAACCATTAGTCCATGAATATTGAATGATTATTCTGTGAACATGAACTGAAAAGAAACGGATTCCCTCATTTTATGTGGTCATGGTAAACAATCTCGTAACACTTGTATTGCAACACTCATATTTTTCAAGAAAACTGTAAGTGATGGGAAAAAATGGAGGTCATTAGAAGATTCAGAGGTCTTTTTTACTTCGTTAACGCAAATAATAATTAATTTTAGTATCAACCTGCAAAATAAAACTATTGCTCTAATCTGGGTCCCTTCTCACCGTAATATTGGTTTAAACCAGAAAGCAGACGAGGAGGCGAATTCAGCTAGAGAACAGGTTGAACGGGTTACAATCATCAAGGAAGCCACAGCTCCGGACCTGAAACATTTTATCAAGAAGACAGTACTTCACTTTTGGACTGAGGATTGGCTAAAACTCAGTAATCATCTCAGGAAGATAAAAGACGACGTGAAACTATGGACTACGTCAGAGCGGCAGCATAGAAAAAAGTAAAGTCCGTCACGCAGGAGCTGCTTAACTAAGCACTTTCCTCAGAATTTGGGTAGTGTAGACTGCTTTCCAGAACAATTTGCTTAAAATATCCTACATAAATAAAAAAAAGTCCGACTCGCAGGAACTGCATAATCTTAGCGCGGTTCCGTTCTTATCTCTAGACTCATTTAAAATGATTAAAATAGAAGCTGTTATTATTTTGGGTCCACATTTCTAGAAAGCATGAAGATTAGATAGTTAGCCGTCGAGGTGATAAGTAAAGATGGAATGGCTGGGATTCGGCTAAAGAAACCTCAATACGATTTTTGTTAAAAAATCTATATTTAGGACGTTTTGGCTCCTCATTGCTAGCCTTTGTCAGCAATGAAAGTGCCGGGAGGCAGAGGAGGACCAACGTTGACAGTTCCATCTTTACTTTCAAGAAAGGTCTTATTTACGATCTTACCTGGATACCCATCCAGGGTATCCAGCCCTAGGAAGGACCCCGCTAGGCATTTGAAAAGCTATCTTGGAAATCCATATCTCTAAGATTAAATTGGTTTTCTTATTTTTCTTAACCTGATTTATTATCAAATACATTATCCAACTACAAGCAGTTAAAAAATAACAAGGAATAAAAACAGACAAAAAGAACAGTTCGAATAAGCGAACTCAATTACTTTAAAGTTTTAAGCACTTATTTCTCCGATTGACATCGTCTAATCAAAACTTTCATTAGAACCTTTTTTTTAGAGAATTTAGTAAGCTTTCTAATGGTATTCTTACGTTTACCAAGATTCTCAACCTTTTTCGAGATATTAAGGAAAGTATACAAAGTTACCAAAACTTTTTATGTCTGTTAATAAAATATTTTATTCTGACCCTTCCTTAACTCCAAACGTAACATAAATTTCAACATAGTAGTTTTAATGAATGTAGAACATGCAGACAATTTTTCAACTGAATCCCATGATTCTAAGTACCTAAACCAAAAACGGTATTCAAAAACTATTTTTCCAATTTTCTCGAAAACGGTTAAAGCTATCGCCTTGAAAATGGTTTCATTCGTTTTCCTAGCCCAAGAAGCCTATAAAACGAGTACTTACAAGCTTATGAACTCAAAAACGTAAGCGTTACGATTTTTTCTGCGCGAATTTCGCCCCAAACGCCATCTTCCAGTGGGCGGATTTTGCTGGTTAACGAACTTGACCTTTCAAATTGGACGACGGATTTTTGTACCAAATTTCATCAAAATCGGACCATCAGGGAAGCCAGAAATGAGCGAACAGACAAATATATATATATATATATATATATATATATATATATATATATATATATATATATATAAATATATACATATATATATATATATATATATATATATATATATATATAAATATATACATATATATATATATATATATATATATATATATACATATTTGAACCACCGTTATTTTCGGTCTCTAGGGGTTCTGAAACGCGAAATTTTTTGGTCGGCACTTCCGGATTGTTTCATTGTATCAACCTTATAAGCGGGGTTCCTCCCTATGGGGGAGGGAGGAACCGCGCTAATAAAAACGTGAATAGTTCTCTTTTAATTTTGTAATGAGTAAGTGTTCAATTATTAATTTGCTTCCAGAGTTATGTTTACACATGGTACCTATTACACTACGTAATAAATACAAAAAACCTCATATTATCGTATTTTGATCTAACGCAGGAACAGGATACAGTCCCCCTAGATGCAAAGCGCTCCTTGCGGCGGCTTTGTGAACCTACGTCTGGCGGGCTTTTCTATTGAAATATATTACAAATTAAATCCCCGCTTTCCGATTGACCGATTCAGCTCATTTTTACAACACTTCTTTCTCATGAATTACCCGCGACGTATACCGCGTTTCGTTACAAAACAGCAGAAATTACGACCGGTACGAGTATATTAGGAATTTGGGTCCGGAGTAAACCCTCCCTTCTAATGAACCGATTTAGTTTATTTTTACAACATATATTTACCTGTAGATTACCACTACGAATACCGAGTTTCGTCGAAATATACCAAAAATCACGGCTGGTAGTGGCGAATTGGTATTGTGGGTCCAGAGTAACCCCCCCCCCCTCCTAATGAACCGATTTAGTTTATTTTTACAACACATATTTACCTGTGGATAACCACTACGAATACCGAGT
Source organism: Gonocerus acuteangulatus (assembly GCA_946811695.1). Lineage (NCBI taxonomy): Eukaryota > Metazoa > Arthropoda > Insecta > Hemiptera > Coreidae > Gonocerus > Gonocerus acuteangulatus. The sequence goes on from OX328124.1 coordinate 33,054,864, forward strand.
TTCGTCGAAATATACCAAAAATCACGGCTGGTAGTGGAGAATTGGTATTCTGGGTCCAGAGTAAACCCCCCCCCCCTTCTAATGAACCGATTTAGTTCATTTTTATATCTCACTTTTCTCTCTATATTACCACTAGGAATACCAAGTTTCGTTGAAATCTAACAAATATTACGGCTGACATGGTCAAATTAGTGTTTTGGGTTCGGGGTAAACCCCCCCTTCCGGTGGACCGACTTGGTGGTTAACGAACTCGTTCAATCGTTTGCTAATTGAATGCTATATACCAAGTTTCGTGACGAAAAAACAAAAAATCTGGCCGCTATCATGTTAACAGACATATATATATATACATATATATATATATATATATATATATATATATATATATATATATATATGTTTGATGTTATTTTTCGTCGCTGGGATAGTATTTTTAGATGGAACGGCATTTTTCTCCAGCGGTGGTACTCCTCCTCACTTCTTCCCGGAATATTTCGATGGATTCATCTCCAACTTCTTCAGCCAGGTACTAGTTTCTTCCTCGGAACCGAGGAAGAAACTAGTACCTGGCTGAAGAAGATGGAGATGAATCCATCGAAATATTCCGGGAAGAAGTGAGGAGGAGTACCACCGCTGGAGAAAAATGCCGTTCCATCTAAAAATATATATATATATATATATAAATTTTAACGGGGATCATTTTCGGTGTCTACTAGGTAGGATCGATAAAGATTTGAAGAAATTTTCCAAAAATTCCGTCATGAGTCCAACCTCAATAGCTACTTTCCTTCGGAGGAAAGTGCTAATGAAGTAATACTCAGCAGACTACGCATTGGCCACACGAAATTGACACATACATACTTGCTACGAGGCTTACACCCACCAACATGCGATGCCTGCCATGTAATACTGACTGTGGAACACATTCAACTCTACTGTCCTACATTTAAAAAGGAGAGAGAAGTCCACGGAATCCCAAATAGCCTTAAAGAAGCTCTGAAGGATAATTATCAAGACACACAACATGTAATCGACTTCATCAAAGAAAGAAAATTACCAGTTTAAATAAGACTCATTGACCTGACAATGACTCTTAATGAGTAGAGGCAGACAATTAAAATAAAATAAAATAAATAATTAATTTAAATAGCATTATTAACATGTGATTCTATTGTCACACAGTGATTACATGTTCTTATTATTACTGTTCAACATACTATCAAACATACTTATGCGCAGGGATGTAAAATTGGGAAATAAAGAACTCTCATTTAAAATGTTGATATACTATTTATACAAAAATAATTTTAAATTTTAAGGGCCTGCTATGTGTTTCCGCTCGCTAAAGAAGATATCAAAACTCTAGTTTATCCAACTCGCTAAAATTAATAGAATTCTATTACCTAATACGTTAGCTTTTAAAAATATTATAATTGAGAACTTATGTTTTTATTGAAAAATGAATTTGCGTTAACGAAGTCAAAAAGACCCGGATTCAGCTCACAAAAATATAAAATTATATAAAAATATAAGATTCCATGCAGCTAATAATAATTAAAAAAAAAAAAGGTTGCAAATCTGTGTTATTAATTCGGAGAAACACGGCATATATGGCGCTCATCTACGAGGAGTTGTAAAGTAAACTAAATTAGGCTGGGGGTTTACTCCGTAACTAAATTACGAGCGATAATACCAAATTCCTGTCTGTATCGTAGGATACTTCTACCTCCTTGCAAAGAACCTCGGTTAATATCATCCCCTACTAATGAGAATAAACAAAATTAAATACATTTGTTTTACGGGTTAATACTACGACATTGTGCAATCAAAATCAAAGACATTTTTTTGAATTTATAAATAACAAACAAATAAATATTTTTCAATTTTTCATATCTAACGTTTTATATGGGATGTTAAACTATCCCCCCCCCAAAAAAAAATAAGTATCAATTCTTCGAAAAATAAAATAGCGGCACTGTGTCTGACGAACGGAAACCCTCACGGGCGATAGTCTACAGGCGGCAATTTTTAATCTACAACAAAAAACTAAAATTATTTCGAAATAAGAACGTTAAATCTAGTAATTTAAGTAGGATTTTTAAGAAATATTATTTTTTTCGAATATAGTGAACAATTATTCATTTTCTATTATTAAATCCGTCGAAAATCGGTCATAAAATCGTTATAATTTAATGAATGGAAAAGCCCTCGGTACTTTACTAGCAAATATCATTAGGAAGCTGCAGTTGAAATTGAAGTTGAATCGGGCAAAAATTGAAGACGCCAGAGTATCGCCCGATATGAAAAAAATAGTTTTTAGAAAACGACTTTAAAGTTTAATGTTAATTTTTTTCCTATTTAATTTTTTTTTTCATACTTTATTGTCACAAAGATAAAAAAATGGGCTTTAAGTTTGAAGTGTATTGAAGGAGGACAAAAAAAAAAAAAAAAAAGAACTTAACAATTAAAAAGTGACCAATCGAAGCCCGCTCAAAAAATTATTTTCAGATCTCTTCACTCGGAAAATCCTATTTCTTGCCCATTTAAAACTTTAATTAAATTAAAAATTTCTTCGCATAAACACTCTTGGATACAATTTTTGATTAGTTAAGGAAGAATTTTATCCCATAAAAAAAAGTTACCTCCCTTAATTTAGTAAGCTGTTCATTACAAAAGAATCGTACAAAACTATTCACGTTTATTTTGTATTTCTATAAACCTAAATATAATTTACGTTTATATTCTATTTCTATGGAGACCCGGTTCTTTGAGTGTTAACGCGTGAGCACTCCTTGCATACTGTCGTGGGTTCGATTCTCACTATGTTAATGGGTTCTCTTTCGAAAAAAGAAAAGGCATCAGCCCTATCCTGTCTAAAGGTCAGGACAATAACATGTTAATAAATAAATAATGTTTTCTAGGGGTTATTTTAAGAAAATTTGTCAAGAATGCGGCGCTAACCAACCTCCTTGGCGAGGAAATTTCTTCCTTAAGCAGCTCATTCGATATAGACTTTTTTTCCATTTTAACATACTTTTCTTAATAAGCCGGTATTAACCTACAATTGGCTATTTTTGAATCCATCGAAAGTCCTCTAAATTGTTAAGTTTATAGAAAACCTATTTTTTTAGTACATTCAGACCCCTAATAAACAAACGGCAAACACCAGGAGCCTAAATAGAAAATAATTTTGGGGTTGTGGGTGTGGAAATCGGGGGATTTGAGGGGTAGGGTAAATTTGAAATATTATAGTATGAAATGGTGTTTTGAGGTCCTATGGGCACCTAGTAAACCAGGGCAAATCTTAGATATTTTTCGTTTTTATAGGCTTTTGTGAACATGTTAACAATAAATGTTCTCCCCTAAAGAGAATGTCGGGGCCTACCTTCAGCCCCCCCTTATATACGCCCATGTCAAACACTGAATACAAAACCAAATAGACGGTCATGATCCCCAATAACGTTAGGACGCCTATTTTATTATTTCGTTTAAAAAAAAAAGTGTCCTTATTCGCATGAAAATCGACTATCCCCAGCGAGAATCGAACCCGAACCCTAGAAAAGGGATATTAACACCTTAATACTCACGGCCATGAGGCCCCATTTAAGTTGTTCATTAGTATTTATAGTTGCCCGTAGAGTACTTACGTACTTGAAGATACAATATTCGATAACCTTCGTCCAGCTTGCTTCGACGTAGCTCTAGCCGAGACTGGCGGTCTGTCTCTTCGATGCCGCCTTATATAGCAGATACACACTTAGCAACCCCCCCCCCTCCCCAGCAGCTCATTCCGACATGTAAATTCGTTTCAATCTTATTTTAATCATTCTACAATCATTTCATCGCGAGCTGACTTATTCGCCTATTCAGTTTAATTGTCATAAAAAATGGAGGGCCGGAAAAAAATTAAAAAATAAGTAAAGTATAAGAGTGATTAAATTTAAATTCTGCCATTCACCGACGATTTGGAGCATCGCAAAAATAAAAAAAGTCCGTCACGCATGAGCTGCATAACTAAGCACTTTTCTCAGAATTGGGTAGTGTCGATTGCATTCCTGAATAATTTGCTTAAAATAACCCAGATAGATAAATGGAATAAAAACATAAATCATTCTGCTCTTTTGAATTTATTATGAGCAGCTGTTTCAATTATTAATTTTGTAATTAATTTCTTTCAAGAGTTTTGTGTATGTGGGGTACTACACTAAGTAATAAATACACAAAGCTTCAGATTTTCGTCTACTGATCTTGATGAATAAAATATAATAAAAATTACGACTTACGGTATTGGCAAATAACTACTCTGGCTCCAGGGTAAACCCCCCTTCCTAATGAACCAATTTAGTTTATTTTTACAACACATTTTTCTCTTCAGTTGACCTCAACAAATACCGAGTTTCGTTGAAATATAACAAAAATTACGACTGTTATTAGCAAATAACTACTTTGGCTCCGGAGTAACCCCCCCCCCTCCAGATGGACCAATTTTGTTGGTTAACGAACTCGATCAATCGTTTGATGGGGGAATACTATATACCACGTTTCGTGGCGATAAAACAAAAACTCTGGCCTGTATCGTGTTAACGGACACACACACACACACATATATATATATATATATATATATATATATATATATATATATATATATATATGGAGGCCCGGTGGCCGTGAGGGTTAAGGCGTGAGCACTTAAAACTCCGTGCCAAAGGTCGTGGGTTCGATTCCCACTAGGGGTGGTGGCTTTTCTTTGGAAAAAAGAAAAGGCATCACACCTATCCTGGCTAGAAAAGGTTGGTAACCTATAGATAACCCGTCCTAAAATTCGTAGTTAATAATAAATGGACGTTAAAATTTAAATAAAAAATAAATAAATGTATATATATATATATATATATATATATATATATATATATATATATATATATATATATAAATTTTAACTGGGGTCATTTTTGGAGTGTACTAGGTAGGATCGGTAAAGATTCCAAGAAATTTTTCAAAAAATTCCGTCATGAGTTCAACCTCAATAGCTACTTTCCTTCGGAGGAAAGTGCGAATAACACTGTTCTGCACGAAAATCCTCCTTCAAACCAAAACATGCTTTCTTACTGTTTTCAAATGTGCTGAACACGAATTTGAAGTCAGATTCGGTCTATCACGCACAGTTCCTTGAGAAATTCTAGTTTTTTATCCAAAAATGTGAGTTTTTTGTAAATTTGACGAATTTTTTTTGGCATCAAAACATAGTGAAAAAAATTCAAAAGCCCGATGATTTTGAGCGCAATGAAGTATATTTGAACGAAAAAAAAGTTGATGGGAATATTACAAGTGGTTAAAGAAATATGGCTAAAAGTGTTTTTTCAGTTTTTGATCTTGAGGCAGGGATTTGGTCTCTACCTGGATCTTTATGGGAATGACCTTCCTTTCTCTTTTATGGTGGTATCCTTTTCATTCAAATCCTTACCTGCCCCCCTTTCACCCTCAATACCCCAACTCCCCCCCTCCCACTCAGCCCCTCTCTTGTCACTATTTTCTTCTAGGATTTGATCAGTACTCTCGAGGCTTTCGCTAAACGCACTTATTTGGATATTCAGTTGTGCTATCATTGTTCTGGGAACGGATCACTTTTTCTCTGTAATGTCACGACAGTGTATAAATAAGCCTGATTCCTTTTGCTATGTTTGTGGTGAAGTCACATTCAAGTCCACTCAGAAACCTCTGACTCCGCTGGTGAAGAAGGCATACGAGTTATACTTTGGATGTAAAGTAACTGATCAGGACAAATCCTGGGCTCCTAAAATATGCTGTAGTTCATGCTCACGTTCTCTGACTGGTTGGCTAAATGGGACACATAAGTCAATGCCATTTGCAGTTCCCATGATATGGCGAGAACCTACAAATCACGTGATCGATTGCTATTTTTGCATGACCACAATCAAAGGTTTCTCGTTCAAGAGCAAAAAGAAAATTGTTTATCCCAACATCCCCTCTGCCATGAGACAAGCTCCACATGGTGCCTCCATGCCCATCCCACCAAATCCGAGTAAGTTCAGTCTTAGTTCTGAGGAGTGCAGCGATTCTGAAAGCGTTTCACCTCATTCTGGAACCAGTCAACAAGAAGAAATTTCAAGTTCGTCCAGCCCCTCTGAAACTCAGCCACAGCTCATAAATCAGAGGCGATTGAATGATCTTGTTCGTGATTTAGATCTCCCAAAATCAAAAGCTCAGCTGCTTGGGTCAAGGTTGCAACAATGGAATCTCTTGGAAGGAGGCGTGAATATATCTTTCTTCAGAAAACGGGAATCAGGAGTTCTATGCTTTTCCTCGATGGAAGAAAATCTTGTATTTTGCAATGATGTATTTCATTTGCTTCAGGAACTTGATCTGCCAACCAATCCAGAGGAATGGAGACTATTCATTGACAGCTCCAAGTTTAGTTTAAAAGGAGTACTCCTTCATAATGGAAACAAACATCCATCTATCCCAGTAGCTCATTCGGTCCACATGAAAAAAAACCTATGACAACATGAAGATACTTCTACAAAAATCAAGTACCATGAGTACAAATGGCGCATTTGTGCAGTTCTTAAAGGGGTAGCCATGCTTACAGGACTCCAAGGAGGTTACACTAAATTTTGTTGTTTTTTGTGCGAGTGGAACAGCAGAAAAAGAGGAGACCATTATGTCGTAAAAAAATGGCCAGAGCGTAAGGAAAAAGTAGGTGAAAAAAACATTACCAATCCTCCATTAGTGGACAAAAACCAAATAATTTTACCCCCACTCCACATAAAATTGGGGCTAATGAAAAACTTCGTAAAAGCGATGGACAAGGAAGGAGAAGGTTTCATGTACTTAAAACAAAAATTTCCGCATCTCAGCGATGCTAAGATAAAGGAGGGAATTTTCGTAGGACCTCAAATTCGACATCTACTCAAGGACCTCACTTTTGAAGCAAAGTTAAATACTACCGAGAAAAAGGCTTGGATTGCTTTTCGAGAGGTATGTGCTAAGTTTTTGGGAAACGAAAAATCTAGAGACTACCGAAAAATAGTCCAAGAACTGCTTACTTCATATAAAACATTGGGATGCAATATGTCCTTAAAAATACATTTCCTGCATAGTCACCTAGACTTTTTTGTCCCAAATTTGGGTGCAGTTTCGGACGAACATGGAGAACGATTCCACGAAGACATATCCAGAATGGAAAAAAGATATACTGGCAAATGGAATGAGAAGATGCTGGCGGATTACTGCTGGACACTGCAGCGGGAGACAGAGGAGGAAGAGTACAAAAGAAAAAAAAATACTCATTGACGATGTGTGTATATTTTTTGAGTTGTGTCATATATAGTATTATACCTGATAGCATGCAGGATTCAATTAATTATATTTTACCGTTGAAAAAGAAAAAAAAATCTGTTGTAATAAAGACAATAATTTTCAAATACAATTTTTCATTTTTTCCAAGTTTCTCCTCTTTTCTCTCAAAATCAGAGGGTGATAGAATTTTTCTGAGTTCAGATTCGGACTCAGCACACCTGAAAACATGAGAAACAGGCAAAATTGTTCAAGGGAGGGGAGAAAAGTTTTTTTTTTTTTTTGCAGAACAGTGTAATCTATTTAAAAGAGTGTAAGAAACAGTTTTTTTTTTTTTTTTTTTTTTTTTTTTTTTTTTTTTTTTTTTTTTTTTTTTTATTTTGTTTTTTTTTTTATAATAACTTTTAGTACTTTAGTTTCCTTCAGTCTGCACTCAAGAAAGAGTTTTTCAAAAATTGGTTCAAATGCTCATTGAGCCTATCTATTGCACAGGGTGTCAAAAAAATAATGGCCATCCTTTGTCAAGTAGATTCTCCAATGCGAGCTCGGAAAAAATACCCCCATATTGACCCCCAATTGAAATGTTTTTCAAGGTCAAATGTTATTATTGGATATTTCGAATCTACGAATCATGAGGAAGAAAAAAGTCAACGGTACCATAGGGTGGAAATTGTGGCCGAAATGACCTTTAATAACGCATTCGTCGGCCATTCCATTCCAATTGACAAATGGTGGCCGATTTTGATAATTTTTTTTTTTTTTAAATGCTCTACTAACATTACCCTATGCAGAATTACCTCGTTTGATTTTTTTAGAAAAAAAAACCAAAATATTTTCTAATATAAACAAAAATAAGTATATAGAAAAACGATCATCTCAAGGGCATTTATTGGAGGACATAACTCGAATGCACAGTTTACACGAATGCCTTCATGAGGTTGTTCTCGAAGCTTATCAAGAGCTCTCTGCCATAAGATTTCGCTGAAATTGCTCAAAAGGGATTTCATAGGTCATGTATC